>JAUMHI010000035.1:14582031-14616913 GCA_032359435.1 Enteromius unitaeniatus | reverse complement strand
ATTTGCTCATTCCAGTTTTCTTCTAATGACTTGACAAAGGAAATACAATCATATTTTCAACATTATTATGACAGCAGGGTGGAAAGAGACTGCATGCTGTCGGCTGCCCTGACTGAAATGTAGGCTAGTTATTAAAGATATTCCAACAAAAAGACTTTGTCATGGACTACCTAAACAACTGTATTTTAACTATACCCTCTGTAGTTGAATTGATGGAAATTGCTGTTGTAGTTATAGTTGTATACGTGTATTTATTGCTGCCGTTTTTCTACGGGAAAGACAAACACTTATTAGAGGTGTACCATCAGAACAATAATGAAACTGAGATATCAAGGTAAAAATCCATGCGTTTGTGATGCATCACATTTTCTAGTCACTTTAGTTCCAATAAGACCTCTTGATCTTCTAGTATTTTCAAGGATTACTGGTTGGTTAGTCAAGCATAATGTGTTTATTCAAGGTGTATGCAGTTTATTTAACTAAAGATCATGAGATTTGAAGTGATTATTGGTGATGGAGGATTAAACCAATGAAAATTCTTTGCATATGATTTTCTTGGGTGAAACACAGTAGGAAACATTTTAAAGAATTGTAACGTCTCTCCTTTCATTCAGGCATTCAAACTTACAAAAGATGGTACATTCAACTCCTATACTAGCTTTGTGTGGGAAAAAAACGAATTCATCCAGTTTTGAACTGACAATCTTCAGTCACTGAGTTGAAATAAAAGAACTAAACAGTCAGATATGTAAAATATATCAGCTGATTTGTTGGAAAGATTCAAGATAGCCAATAGTGTCCCGCATAAGAGTGAATATCTTTAACAGATGGGATCCCTATGTGTGGTGATGCCAAGAAGATGTTGTGTTAACATCCCATCATTATCATTTTGATCACGAGGCACAATATGGCAAGATGTTAAATTTGGATCAACCGTTACAGAAACACTCAGCTTCGTTAACTAAAAGAATTTAGTTCTCCACATGACAATGTGCCGTTGCAAACAGCCATTCAATTGGTTAAATCGGAGTGCTTTGCTCAAGAGATTTTTATGCAAAGTGACTGAGCAAATTGAGCAAACTGTCTTTGTGATTCAGCTTTTCTGCATGACACAACGGAATATCACAGTAACTTGAATAAGAGAAGTCAGAGGAGGTTCATAGCAGATGTACGAGTCTGTTAAAGGCTTTCAGTTTAATCTAATGGTCTGGGGAGTCTCACCATTGTGCACAGCTTATGTAAGACAAATATTCTCACAAAACAAACACAAATCCAATTAATTAAAGAAATAGTCCACCAAAGAAAAGAAGATTTGCTTAAATTTACTCACCCTCAGGCAGATGTAGATGAGTTTGTTTCTTCATCAGAACAGATTTGGAGAAATGTTGCATAGTTACTCACTTGCTCGTCAATAAATCCTCTGTAGCGAATGGGTGCCATCAGAATGAGAGTCCAAATATCTGATCGAAACTTAACACAATAATCCACAAGTGATCCACACTGCTCCAGCCCATTATTTAACGTCTTGTGAAGAGATATTTTTAATAAACAAGTCCATCGAGATGATTTTAACTTCAAACCACTGCTCCTGGCCAAAAATACGAGCCTTCTATCCATAATAATACTTTCTCAAAAAAGTCATCTTGATGCAATTTTATAACAAGATGAAACACCAGCGCTGATTTTGCAACAAACAAACGATCTTTGCTCCAGGCAGAATCATGCAGATCCACTTCGCACTGATCACACACTCTGGCATTGTGTCTACACAAGAGTTTTGACTTTACGGCTGAAAAACCTCACAAGTCTGAAATGTGCTTTCTAGACAAAAGAGTTTCAGAGCAAAGCCTGAACTTGAACCCATATTAAAAATCTGCGGTTCACCGCAGTTCACAAGTACTTCTCATTAAATCTGATAGAACTTGACAGACTCTGAAAAGTGGAAGAAACTCCTCCAATTCCTTTGGCAGAGTGATCTTTTGGATTATGGATAGAGAAAGTGTCTGTTAAAAATCATTGTGGTTCCTAGCCCGCAAACATTGGATCCTAGCCCCATATCACGGATTGAGGAGCCGTGTATCAACCTGTCGGTTTCGGTTTCACTGCCTGATACACCGTGCGAGATCCTCACGGTTTCCAGTCCGCCTCTATCGGGTCCCTGCCCCGAGTTCCCGTGGCCCGAGCCTCCTGAGTCCATAGACAACTTTGACGTCCCATGCTCTGGCCCGATCCACCAGAGCCATGTGATGTTCCTAATTTGCCGTGGCCCCAGCCGCCTGTACCCATTTGTGATATTAATGTACCGGAGGACCCGCCAGTGGCTGCACCAAACCCGGAGAGGTCGACTATGGTCGTAGACTCCCTAGGGGTTAGTCTATTGTGGGTCAGTCTATTGGGGTAGCTCAGGAGACTTTACTCCACTCTGTGCCTACCACAGAGGCCTTTAAAATTTCACCTTGCTCTGATCCGGCAGTGGAGGCCGTTAGATTATGGTCTTGCCCTGAACCTGTCATTGAGACCTTTGAACTTTTACCTTGCTCTGAATCGGGCATGGAGGCCGTCAGTGAACTTTTGTACTGCCCTGTGCTGACCGAGGGGGCCATTGAACTGCCGCCCTGCCCTGAACCAGCCAAGGAGGCTACTAATGAACTCTCGCCATGCTCTAGACCGGCCCTGGAGGACGTTGGTCTACTTTGGTGCCCCGAATCAGCCATGAGGGCCGCTGAACTGTCACTCCGCCCTGAACCGCCTACTTCTTAAATGTTCTTAAAGAGACTTCTGCCTCTGAGTTTTCCGTGCCGCTGGAAAAGGCTCACGACCACAGCTACGTTTGTGACAAAAACAATCTCACAGTTCAAAATAATAAATAAATAAATGATAGACTTTTATGTTTTATTTTATTTACAGTAATAAGGGACAATTCTCGACACTTTCAGTAACACTCACCCTCCAAAACTGATTTGTACTCCTTTATACATCATTGCATAGGCAAAATCGCAATATTTCCAAGTTGGGTTACATACACCTCTGGTTGGGAATCACTGGCTTAGATGATATTCAGACATGTTTTTTCTCTTTTTGTTCTTTCACACAACTAAGAAACCTCAAGTTTACAGTCCTGCATTTCTTCCATCTCCATCTGAATCCTCTCTGACTTCAGAGTATCGTGTTTTGATACATGAAGCTGTGAATTCATGTCAGTTTAACATAGTTTTTCCGGGAGTGAGACAGAGCCAGTCTCTGGTGAACTGACACATGTGAATAAATCTGTCAGGACTGATCTGAAACATCTGACTCACACACACATACACACGTCTCAGCACACTGACCAGACCACATCAAGGTATCCCATAATCCTGATCTTGATTTATCACCCCTGTTTTCCCATGGTGGATATGGTTTGTTTAGATGTCTTTTCTCACTGGCTGTCAGGCAATTAAAAGCCGATATCTGCTCAGTGCTGTGAGGTGACTCATAGCTTATAGTGTTTCCGAGGGCAGAGGGAGAGAAAGCACTGAAGTGTAGAGAAGATGGAGGGATAAAAGATGTACCTTATATCAGAACAATATGTTCGCTCTTTACAGCCTGGGGAAGGTGTCAGTGTCAGCCGCCAGTAAAAACAAAGATAGCACCGTCTGTAAGCCAGTGAACTCGTCTGGGTTTCCTGATGAACACTAGATATAAAGTTGAACCCCTTAAAGATGCTGTGTGCTGCTATAAATGACACACTTCACCTTTAAATTGGTGATTTGTGAATGACTTTATTTTTTGCATTTGCTGCATCTCTGTTTCAAATCCAATCGTTTTAAAAAATGTATATAGTATAAAATGTTAAATCGATTGACTAAAACAGGTTTTTTTTTTTTATGTGTTCCATGCCAATACATCTTCACTGTCTTTTATTATAGATTTTTTAAATAACAATTTAGGAAGGATGCATAAAATTGATCAAAGGTGACTATAAAGGTGTTTATGATGTTACAAAAGACTTCTTTTGGTTCTTTTCTCACAAAAAAGCGAGGGGGGGGGGTGGGGGTTGGGGGGGGGGGGGCTGGGTTGTCATGGACCCCATATGGCCCCCAGAACTTAGTGAGTCATGAATCAACTAATATCACACTGACCTTTTGATAAGTAAATCTGTTTGAGATCAAATGTAAATCAGATTTGTCTGTTACATCACAGAGTTGTTGTTCATGGCGGACTCTTAAATCATGCTAACCTGATATGTATTGGCTATTATAACAACAGACTCCTTTAATAAAGATGGAATATGTTACCCAAAGCCGGGTTCTTACGCATGTGCTAAAAAACCATAATAACAGTAATGCTCCTTTAACTCAGTTTTCTTTACCTGATTTGCTTTGGCATTTTAGAAAAGGACAGCAATGAAAAATATTGAACAACCCCAAAAGCCCATACAGTGATATTTGTAATATAATACGTTTGTAATTATAGTATTAAGTATTACATAATTCATTTTCATTTTAGTTTCGTGTTTACATGCATAGGTGTAAAAAATGGTGTACCAGGGATTGCGGTGGCCTTAACCAGAACGCTACTGTATTTGAGGGTCAATCCCATTGTTTTGAAATCCAATAACTGTGTAAAACTGAAGGCCCGGGTTGTTGCCATAGAGACAGAACTTAGCTTATGAGGCATTGCAGTTGTTGAACGCATCATAGGATAAGCCAAATGAGTCATCGGAGGATACAGACTGCCTCGCTTTTTAAGGTGCAAAAAATATTCTGCTGGGTTTTTTTTAAGGCTGAAGGTCTTTGAAATGCAGACATCGAATTGAGAAGTGCAATTGTAAAAGAAAAATCAATGTGCACACAAATAAAACATTAGCAGAACCTCGTTTCATCTTGATTTTTAGAGTTATGTAAAGGAGTAGTTCAACCTAAAAATGTAAACGCATTCACCCTCAGGCCATTCAAGATGTAGATGAGTTTGTTTCTTCGTGAGAATAGAAATGATGAGACATTTAGCATTGCGATCCCCTGGAGTGAATGGGTGCCGTCAGAATGAGAGATCAAAATCACAATAATCTAAAAACTCTTATTTTTCATCAAACAAACTAAACATATCAAAACTTAGTATCAGAACGAATGCTTTACTATCTTTTTTTTTTTGTAGATGTTCTTTAGTCAGTGTTACATGCGTGATGTTGGCTAACCAGAATGCTTTCGCCCACCCTCAGATTCCTGCAGAGTTCAGTAATAATAACATGAGCCCAATTAGCACAGTGACGAGCATCATACACAACACTTGCTGCAGCACCATCACACAACTCCTTAGCTTCTGCCTGGTTTGAAATGTGGCTGGACAACAACAGGGTGCTTGCTTGTTAGTTGATTCCAGATTAGAGAAGCACTGCTTCTGTTGAAATGTGCGATGATGCTGTTATTTTTATCTTCAAGGGGAGGACAACAAACTGGCTAAACAGCATACAGTATCTAATACAAAGTTTTGGTTATTGTTTTTTGAAAAATTGTTTGTTTCTTTGGAATACTGTCGTGCATGTCCATCTAAATTATATATATATATATATATATATATTTTTTTTTTTTTAGTGCTGTCAGGCGCTTTAATCGCATTAATCGCATTTAATCGCATTAATCGCATAAATTTTTTTGTGTGTGTACTATGTATATTTATTACGATATATTAAGACACACACATACGGTGTATATCTTGAAAATATGTGCATGTTATATAGTAATATTCTTATATTGTATAATATATATAAATATATTTAAAATGTAAACATAACATATTTCTCATAAATATATACATGCAAGTGTTAATATTTATATATATATATAATAAATATAACACTACTTATAGCCTATTATGTAAAGAAAATGTTTATTTTGGATGCAATTAATCACGATTAATCATTTGACAGTGCTAATTATGCTATATTATGGCTTATTTGTTTACTTTTTTTTCGCATAAATCACAAACTTCACTGGATAGTGACAGCAGTTGGTGGTACATTGCAAACAAATGATTTTCATATAATGATGCCTTGTTTTCCAGTACAAATACAGTATCTAAACATTATTAGGGTACAATTACTGAGGAGCAGAATGACATCAGATAATAAGTCTTGTGACAAAATGTAGTGATTTTTAAATCTGAAGAAAAATATTTGCTAGTATTTCCTTCAAAAACATAAGTAGTGCACTGCGTCTTCAGCGGCACAGATGTCAGGAGTAAATGACTGCCATGTTCATTATCACATCCAACAACGAAACACCTCAGTCACTGAGGAGACATTCGTATCTACACCTGCAGACGTACAGTACGTCACTTTACACAGTCTGTGAACAGAGAAAGTGTATTGATTTGAAGGGATTTGGGTGGATTTTTATCATTATTTACATTTTTGCATTTATTTACATTTATTCATTCATCAGAGCATTGCAATAGTCCAGCCTGGAGATGACTATGGCCTGGGTAAGAAGAGAGATCTTTCTAATGTTGTGTAGGGCAAACCTTTGACTCCAAGATTTCTGGCAGAACTAAGTCAGAGTAGTTTTGCATCTGATGTCATAATTTATTTATTTATTTGTAAGGAGAAAGGCTTAATATCTTAAGTAATTATGCTTCATTTAAGAATGTTAAATGTACCACAAATATCTCTGTTCTGAAATTGCTTCTTTTCAAGGGGAATAATGTAATGTGCTTCATCATAGTTCATGTGTTCTTCATCACAGCTGAAGAGGATGTGGTGTCCATGGCTGATTCCACCATCACTGTGGAGGACATTGAGGGAGAGCTCTTCAAAATCGAGAGGATAAAGGACGCGCTGGTCCGGAAAGAGTCTGAGCTCAGATATATGTAAGTCAGGTTTTTGAAGGAGTTGTATTGCGTTCTTGTACTATGGTGGAACCTGAGATACATTTACACTCCCCTTTGAGTCTATCCAAGATATACTACAGCTGCATTACATCACTTCCTCTGCAGTGAATGGGTGCCATTAGAAACAACTGCTAAAAACATCACTATAATACACACTTCATCAATTAATGTCTTATAAAGTAAACATATTTGCAAGAAACTAATCTATCATTAAGGTGTTTCAACTTTAAACCATAATCCATAATAGTGTTTCCTCTTACACATTACACATCAAAAGCTAGTAAGTGCCCCCTAAGGTATTCGTGAGATGAAAATAAAACGAACAATATTCCTTCTGTTAAGTTATATATATTTGCACAAATGTATCATTATTATCAATTGTCAAAAAGTCTCTACAAAGACTATTCATCTTCATTATGTGGATAAACACAGCTTGGGTATTCTGATATTTTGACTGTCATTCCTTGCTTTATTTTCATTCATTACCAGTTTGAACACAAATAACGTGTAGCCAGCATCAGTGAAGAGCAGGAGTGTGATAGTGTACAGATGAGATAAAAGCAGGGGAAATTGTTGGGGACGTTTATAGATAAAGGGATGCACTGCATTTATTTACAACAATGGTCTCTGATGGAGTCTGTCGTAAGCCCCGCAAGTGAGATTTGTCTGCTTTGGCAGTAATATGTGTCTGCCTGAGCTAAACATCAACTGCAAATATATGTGTCTGTGATGTTATTTGTGTGTGTTTGACAGCAATGTGAATTCTATCTAGAAAAACATATTGTCTTCTATTTCATTGCTCAACCAGTGAAATCTGTTTTCACTAAAATCATGGTATTCGCACTGTGCTCTAAGAACATTTCTATTCATGTCTGAATGTTAAAAGCATACATTTATTTTCTTGGTTATCAGAATGATAAAGGAACGGTTCATTTTATAATTTTGCAAACATTAGATTGTTACTTTTGAATGTTTTCTGAACATTCTGTGACAGTAACTTAAAAAAGAGACAAAATTCTATTGAGTTTGTGTGAATTATTTGCTAATGTTTATCATTTTAAAGCAACCTTGCCAGATCAGGGCTCGCAAAATCGCTAGCCCGACGTCCCGGGGCTATTGTGTCTTCCAGTCGGGCTACCAAAATCTATCTCAGCCCTGCCCATCAGGCTATCATATAGGGAGGAAAAATATTTAAATGCTTTTGCATTCTTTTACAAACATGTTTGGGTAATAATGTAATTTTTGGGCATCGGGGAGCCACTGTCAATTAGGTTAAGTATTGAATTCGCGCTTGTTTTTTACTTTCACTTTGTGATCGCGCGAACTGTGTATGGACCGTTTCATCAGGCGCACGCGCCTGGCCTGAAGTTAACTAGTCTGTTGTGTTTGTTTATCGGTCTGGTTACAAACCAGCTACAAACGCAGCTAATGAAGAGGAATGAAGTTGGACTCGCAGGTTATTGTGCTGTGGGATCCGTTTCCCATACATTTATTTATTTGTAGCAACCTACCACCCTATCAAAATTTTCCATAAACAGAAAAATCTAAACGTGAACACACATATTATATATAGGCTAAATATAGGCTAATTATTCAAAAAAAAATTGTTGTTATTTGTGTTTTAACATTTTTTTTATTGATGTTTTGTTTCCTTTACAATATTATACATTAAAAATAATCTCTTTTTTTTCTTCGGGCTACTTAAATTTATTTTGGGCTACCAAAAACTGAAGAGTGCCTGCCCGAAGGGCTACCAGGGATTTTGAAATTTTGCGAGCCCTGCAGATCTTCAGCCAAATATCTAATAACGTTCCCTGTTAGCTGGGTACCTTGAATTCTGACTTGACTGGAAAACGTCGAAAAGCATGAAGACTGTGTTTTTCAGGTAATTTGTGCATTTATTTGACTATAGAAAGAAACTGAGGATTTTGACTGATGGTTAGATTTTTCTTCATTTTTTCTTTATTTGTCAGGATGGATGACATCCAGTTGTGTAAGGAGATCACAAGGCTCAAAAAAGAACTCCAGAAATTGGTTTCCATTCCAGGTATGTTCACCAAAAAATGCTGTTCCAGAATTTGAAGTATTAATATTGTGAGAAGATACAGATCTCATTCTCAGTGGTGAAGAACATCTGTTTTTAGTTGAGCTCCCTGATGCTTTAAACAGTTAAACCAAACATCATGTCTGTTAGATACTCAAGTAATATAATTTTTTTATTCAGTGCATCCAAAATATTCAACTGCAAATCACAGGAATAAATTGTAAAAATGTATTTAAACAGAAAACCGACATTTATGTATTTTTATTTATTATAATAATATTCCATAATGTTTGTAATTTTACTAAATGCAGCCTTTCTGAACCGGAACATTTTTGAACATTGAATATTACAAACTCTTAACAACCCTGAACTTTTGAACCGTAGCGTATAAAAACTGAAACCGCTAACATCTACAGTCTATCCAGTATTTTGCAAGTGCTTTTAATTTCTGCATGTTCTTTATTAGCATCATTCCTCCTGCTTTCATGTCAGCTTGTCTTCAGCACATGGTTGTGATATACTTCACTATAGGTCTCCTGTTTCCAAGGAGATGCACGAATGAAGCACACACCACGTTTTGTTTACTCCTGAAACCTCATTTCGCGAGTGCATACAAAGCTTGTGCGCTCAGAAGAGGTTATTTATCCACACAGGCAGATAATAATGTCTTATTATATTCTGTGTAGCATCCCAACCCAAGTGGGAAACACATTCCATGGCTAGTGATGTCCATTTATTCTGAGAACTTCTTTCTGGCTCATCCGTGATTAGGATTTTGATGTACTTTGTTATTTGGTCACATCTGTCATCATTTACTCATACCTATGATTTCCTGTCTTTGGAACAAAACACAGTGGGTCTCATTCACTAATAATTGCATACGTTTTTTCATATTTATACGCACAACTTCTCAAGAAAACTTTCCACCTAATTCGCAACACATGCGTACACGCACGGGCTTGTTCTTAAACTCGTGCTTCTGTTAGTGAATTTGAAGTCTTCTCGTCCCGCCTGCACGAGGCTAGTCATTTGCATAATTCACGCCCAAACCAGCTTCATATAAAGGGCTTTCTTCAAAGCGGCACTCATCCACAGAAAGACAATTTTGGCATCAGAACAAAAGACAAAGAACTTTAACGATAATTAACTTAAGGGTTTGCTGTCAGAGGTGGAAGCCAGAAATATTTGCTATTTATTACATTTGATGACAAAATTATTAGCCCCCCTGTGAAATTTTACACTTTTTTCCCAAGTGATGTTTAACAGAAAGACGTTTTTGTAAACACAGCATTTTTAAACATACAGTAATAGTTTCAGGAAGACTGTAGTGTTTGTAATACTAATAAAAATAAATGTATAGCCAAGAATTTAAAAAAAGTCTACTGGTCAAAATTATTAGCCCCCTGATGTTAATAGTCAATAGTGTATCCCTTTTGCTTGACAACAGCCTTTAGTCATTTGCTGTAGTTCTCAACAAGTTTCAATCATGATTCCTGAGGAATGACAGCCCATTCTTCCTTAGCAATCTCTCAAGCTCCTCCAGATTTGTTGGTCTTCTGGACGCTCATTTGGAGGTATTTCTTCACAAGAATTGAGGTATGCTTTGGGTCGTTATCATGCTGGAAGACAAAATGTCGACCCAAACCAAGTTTTCTTGCAGCCTGTCTGAGGTTGTCTTTCAAAATCTTCTTATAGTCTTCCTTTTTCATGTTTCCTTCAAACTTTACGGGCACTGAAACATCCCCACAGCATTATACTCCCACCAGCATGTTTCACTGTGGGAACGCTGTTCTTGGGGTTGAATGCCTCTACCTTCTTTCTCCAAACATAGGCAGCATCTCTAGTTTTGTCTCATCTGACCAAAGGACACGTTTCCAGTATGCATCACTTTTCCCCAGGTTGTCCTTAGCAAACTTCATTCTAGTTTGGAGGACTCTCTTCTTTAGAAGTCTTTCTTGGTTTCACAGTTCATTCCTGTGCAGGGCTCTAGTGACTGTCTTTAGTTGAGACATCAATTCCAGACTTGGCTTGGTCATTCACTAGTCTCTTTGCAGTTGTTCTTGGGTCTTTAGAAACCTCTCTCACTAGTTTTCTTTTCAAAGTCTTTGAAATCTTTCGCTTCCTGCCCGTCTTGTTCTCCACTGTGTTGGTCTCTTTAAACTTCTTGGTAAGGATTCTCACTGCAGGTCTTGACACTTGAAAACGCTTTGATAAATGCGTGTATCCTTCTCCATGTTTATGAGCGTTAACGGGGCAGTTCTCTCTCTCAAGACCAAACTAGTTTCTTTTGTCTTTGCCATGACACTGTAGTGCATTTAATACTAACAGAAAATTCAAAAGAACAGCATTTATTTGAAATAGACACATTTTTATAACATTATAAATGCCTTTACGTTTATGTTTGCTGAAATGTCTTTTGCAGACAAAGACAAGTCAAATGAGGACAGACAGCGTGAGGAAGAGCTTCTTCAGCAGATCCAGAAGCTGGTGGAGACGCGGGACTTTCTAGTGGATGACATGGAGTTTGAGAGGCTCAGGTCAGTTTTAAAGAGCCGCCGGCCTTCAGGGACAGTACCCTCCAGATTGCCTACTAGCATGCGTGACTGTCTGCCCCAAGAATGTGTTTTGTGCCTCTTGTGGCTGTTCCCTGATCTGTGAAGATACTGCAATCCAATTACCCTCCACTTGAAGCCAATAATCCACCCTTACCTCACCACGGCCGTCACACACACACCTCGGATCACACGCACAGACAGTCCCAGCGGCTTGAGTCTGAGAAACTAGAGACATTGATTTGCAGGCAAGAAAGTAATGGAAAAAAGAAAAGAGACGTGTTTTTTCGGTGGGTTGGGCTGATTGCCATCTGCCAAGACCTCGCGACTGTATGTGTGAGTAATCGTGAGTGACGCACGCATCAGAGCCCAACACCAATGAAGTCCTCACAGTTTATTCATGGGATAAACAAGCTGCTGTCACCCACATGACAAGCAGCTATTACACGGATGGATGGTGGACAGGGAGAGAGAGAGAGAGAGATGTCAAACACTCTCGGCTTGCACACTAAACCAATGTAAGAGAATAATTGATTGTTTGGTGTTTGAGTGTGAATGTTTGGTTGATGCTCGGCATCTCACTTCACAGTTGTTTCTGGTTTTACGTTTCAGGGACCGTAAAAAAAATTGTCAATATTTGTGGCAGTGTGGGGGGAAAACAATAACTGAACAAGAACAATGGCTTTGTACAAAGCTTAGTGTGATTAGATTGAAGATGTTGAACATGTTGAATATTTACGATCTGAAATCCTGATGTGTGGGGGGAACTCCGAGGACAAACGTGCATATGATCTGAAGATTATCACCTGAAAGAAAACTATATCCAATCTGAAAGCCAGCTCACATAAGACCTAAGCATAATGACAGCATAATGATTTTAGACAGCAGAGATGGAGGATCAGCTCGTCGATTTGTGGCAAGAGAGTATTTATAAAAGGTGTCCTGTAAAACATGTTTATTGTCAACTCTCGAGAGATTTTGCGAGGTTTTCCGTGTTGGGACTCTGGTTGAAAATCTGTTTGTGTGTGTTGGGCTCTCTTTGTCACATTGCGGCACACCACACACTGTAGGAGCAAAACGCTGAAATCTAGGATTTTTTGTGCTAGTGTTTGTGGTCTCTCACATTTTGAAACACATTTTTAGTGTGTACCCAGCCTAAAGCAGCACTGTCAAGTGATTAATCACGATTAATTAAAAATAAAAGTTTTTGGTTACATAATATATATGTGTGTACTGTACATATTTATAATGTATATAAAAATACACTTGTTCAGTATATATAAAAAAAAATAATTGTTAATACATTTATATTCTTATGTTTTATTTTATATTAAATATATAAAAATAACACATTATTCTTAAACATATACATGCATGTGTTTGTATTTATATGTACATAATAAATATACACAGTGCCCCTACATAAATTATGTATATAAAAACTTTTATTTTGGATGCGATGAATCGCCATTAATCGTTTGACAGCACTAATCTAAAGCTTTACAAATCTGTTTTATTTATTTAATTAATTTAAGTCTGAAATATATTAAAGTAACAGTTTCAGAATAAGGTTTAGTTTTATTGACAAATGGTGTATATGAATACTTACTGCCAAGAAAAAAGTGGTGTTTTTTGTACAAGTGCATTCCTTTAACAAACCTTGAAAGTTTTTTTAAAGTGACAATTTAAAAGTTTGGGGTCAGTAAGGTTTTTAATAGATTAATATTTATTATTTATTTAATATATATTTATTTTTTAGCAAAGATGTATTAAATTGATCAAAAGTGTCAGTAAAAAAATAAATTCTATATTAATTAATATATAAGAATAGTATATTAATACTATTATATAAATAATATTAATAACTAATATTATTAATAATATTAATAAATGTTTCTTAAAAGCAGACAATCATATATACATATATATATATATATATATATATATATATATATAAATACATAGCATATCAGAGTAATTTCTGACTAAAGACTGGAGTAATGATGCTGAAAATACTGTTTACAATCACAGAAATAAATTACATTTTAACATATTCAAAGTATTTCTGTCAAACAGTAAATTGCATCCAAAATAAAGGTTTTTGTTTACACAATATATTTGAATGTGTACTGTGTATTATGTATATATAAATACAAACATACTTGTATTTCAGAAAAATATGTTTATATATTAATCTATATACAATATAGTACTGTTTATTTATCATATAAATCATATGAATATAGATATAGACAACTAAATATTTGTACAAATAAATGCTGTATGTGTGTGCATTCAAACATTAACAAAACGTTTGTATGCGATTAATCATTTGACAGCACTAATTCAAGTACAGAATAGTTACTTTAATAATATTTCACAATTTTACTGTTTTACTGAATTTCTCTTCAAATAGGTGCAGCTTTGGTTGAGCCCAAGAGACTTTCAAAAGTGCAAAAAACATTCAAAAACATCAAAAAAATAAATCTTACTGACCCTAAGCTTTTGAATGGCATGTGCACATGAAAATGTATCCTGATGTGTGTATTTGTTGTATGTATGTATGTATTGATGCCTGTTACTCTCCACTCAGAGAGCAAGAAGAGGACAAAGAGATGGCTGACTTCCTACAGACCAAATTTCCCAATAGGTGCAGCGTGAAAAGTATGTATATGTGTGTTACTGTGGAGCTGTGAGCTCAAGGCCAAGCTCTTAAACCTCTGTTTTTCAGTGTTAAATGCACTAATTAACATAATAATACATTCTCCCTAATTGTTTTACTCACTGCCTGCTCAAGTTTAATGAAAATGGAAACTAGAGAAATGAATAAGGAATCTGCTTATGTTGTGGTACTGTCAGGAGCAGGAATGTTAATTGTGTTCTCGGGGTGTTAATAAGCTGTGTTTTAGTTCAAAACCAACAAGCTCGTTCAGAGCCGGATTAAATAGTGCAGAAGCACATGAATGTCCCTGAAAGTGGGAAGGCTTGATTATAAATTAGAGAAAACACAGTCAAATACTAATCAGTGTTGTGGTGAGACTTGCACAGAAATACAGAAATATTTCATAATCCTAGTGCTGCTTTTAAAAAAGCTTGAACTGAGCTTTTCGATCCAAGCAAACATCTTTAAGGAGTCCAACTCTATTCCATAGTTCAGTTCAGTGCGAATCAAGATTTATTTGGATAACAACACACATCCAAAGCAGCTTTGCAGAAAATTATGATGTTATTGTTTGTAGTATCATAAAATATTCATACCCTATAGTTATATTTACGTAGCAGACCAGGAGTGGTCAAGCAATTAAGCAGTTGAGATGCTAGATTATATAAATCGCTCTATGCAAGTTTATTGTATGTACAGTATGTAGATAAATATCCCATTTTTTTATAAAGAGCTGGGTGACAATATAGTTACATTTAGCTTATGTTTAACATGAGTGTAGTGTTTATATTTTGCAACAATTATGTTGCCAAGTTAATATATTATACACTCAAAAATAAAGGTACAAAAGCTGGGGCGGTGCTTTTTCAAAAGGTACATGTTTGTGCCCAAAAAGTCAATTTTTGTACCCTAAAGGTACATATTAGTACTTAAAGTGAGCTTTTTCAACCTAGTTTTGAAAAGATACCACCCTAGTGACATCTTTTGCACCTTTATTTCTGAGAGTGTACAGTATATTGCTTAATGTGAGTGTGCTATTTGTATACAGTAGATCCAAATATTAATACATTGCTTGGTGATAATGTTAGCCTGACTTCCGCGACTATAAAGCTCATAGGAGCTTAGTCTGGCCAAGCTACCTTACTACCCGCCTTCTGGGAGGCGGGCTTAACCTGCGCCCATCAGATGCCTCTGTATACTACTGGACGAATTTACAACCAATCAGACCACTCAATCCGACGACGTATGCATCATCGTGTTACCCCCGCCTCCGCCGCGCCGAGCTCGTTTCTCATTGGTTTCCACTTTTTTAGGAACAGAAATGCTCTAAAGCCGCAGCTTTGCCAGACTAACTTTTCTCGCAAAATAGAATGTAGTGTCACAGGAAGTATGGGACACATAAGCTATGATAATATAGCTGATAATATAAAAATCAAGCAACTGAGATTTCTCTTAACATGCATACCAAATCTCAACTGCTTAATTGAACTGAGCTAATTCAATTCAGTTCAATTCAAATCAACTCAAATTATATGAACTGTGCTTTTCAAATGAGTTCAGTTCATCTGAAATCTGATCAGTTTAATTCACTTGAGTTTTACCAAAGTGAACTTGACTTGATTGAACACGGTTATGTTCAAGTAATTCAACTTGCTTAAATTGAGTTGTATTTTTATAGCACTTTCCTAAATTCACAAAAAAAACAAAAATCCTGAATTCACATTTGGCAAGAAACACATTGAATCAAAGTACATTTGTATGTAAATATAGTATTGTCTTTAAATGTACTCCACTAATCTTTGGATTCTGTCGATTGCAACTCATAATTTCAACTCATCTAATGCTGTCAAATATTATTTAAGCCCAATACATGTGCAAATATTGTGGGATGAATTTACCTCTGATGCTCTGCAGTGTTCAGAGACGCTTGAGAGCGTGATTCAGAGAAGGTCACAGCGTTTCTCTCGCTCGCTCTCATTCAGGTCACACCAAGGACAAGAGAATGACGTCCAGAGCCCAGCAGACCTCCTCTCCGTACGTGACCAAGACAGGTGTCACCCTGCTGAAAGAGTGCTGCGGCTTCACCTGCTCCATCATGTAGATACGTGACTGTAAAACAGGACAAGAGCGACGAGTAAACAAGCCCTCAGATCAGTGATTCAGCACAATATTTTCAAGCACTCTTTCACATTACATTTCAGAACAGACGGTAGTGCATAAGCGCCAAACTGATGTGAATATTAGTTAGAATTATTGCATTAACCTAATCGAGAGGACATCCAGAATTAGCGCTGTGATACGGTGTAGTTTTAAAGGCATAGGTCACCTAAAAATGAGAATTCTGTTATCATTTACTCTGAACACTAAAAGAATAATGTTTTGAATGTCGGTAACCAAAAGGGTTGGTTAACCTTAATGAGACGTATACCAGCTTTCTTCCAAAAATCTTCCTCTGTGATTCACAGAAGCAAGAAATTCATACGGGTCTGGATAAGGATGAGTTAACTTTGACAGGATTCTCATGTTTGGTTGAACTCTTCTTTTAAAACAGGCTCAGCTGCAGAATTCCCACGAGGCGTTGTTAAGCTCCGGCTCTTGCTAGCACATTATTTCCTCAATTCCTTCTTGCAAAATACTAAATTATCTGTTGAGGAGTTGCATCACTAGCCAACCACAATGTATGTCACCAAAAACACTGATTGGGTTTTGAAGGAATAGTTCACCCAAAAATGAAGATTCTGACAATATTTGATAGGGAGGGCGTCTGCAAAGGAGCTGCTCTGTCCAAAATCTCTCCAGTTAGACTAGATAGGAAAATACTTTAACTACTTTAAGTTTGTATGAATTCCGTGCAGAGCAGGGTTAGTTCACTAAAACTAAAACCATTAAAAAAAACCTTTGTTGCTTGTAATAAAGTAAATGTTAACTAACATGAAATCACATGTAAAAGTTTTTTTTTTTTCTCATTTTCATTTAGTTGAAAGATGTCATAAAATAACTAAAATGAAAACTGAAATCAAAATCAAATTAATAAGTTTAAAATACTAAAAATAAAAATTGATTCATAGTGACAAGGATTGGAGGTAAAATAATAAACCCTAACAAATGTTTCATATGCTTGTAGTACAGAGGAGCATGTTTATGAATGAGGGTGTATAATTAAACAAGAGATTGCCAGGAGATATGCTGACTAATTAGGTGAATGTGCACCTTTGCTTCTGACTTCTACCTTCACAGATGTCATCTTCATTTTTAACTATGATACTGATGAAAGCTGCATAGTTTGTTTTTGACATAAAACTAATTAGTTTGAAAGTTAAAACAGATATATATATATTTATATTTTACCCAATTTTAAAAATGGCTTTATCTTTCTCCACTGTAATGTGCTTCAGTATTCATAGCATTATTTCTATGTACAAATTGTGTTCACTACTGTTTAAAAGTTTGGGGTCAGTAAGATTTTTTTTTTTCTTTTTTAAGCAAAATGCATATTTATGTTTAGATATTTATAATTTAAAAAAATATGTGAATAAAATGTAGCACAGTTTCAGCAAAAACCATTAAGCAGTACACAATGATTTTTGCAAGACAATATGATGCTGAAAATTCATTTAAAAACAAAATATTTCACCTTATTACTGTTTTACTATATTGTTCATCAAAAAAATGTAGTAAGCTTAAAAAATATATTTTTTTAAAAATCGTACCAACCCCAAACATCAGAATAGTAGTGTATTTGTGCAACGTATTAACTACAGTGTTTATGCAAAAAAATTATCTTTGAGAAAAGATATTAAATTGTGAAGCTGGTGGTAAATGTCTGTTAATATGTGCTGCAAACATATATTGTAATATAATGCACAGACAGTTACTATGCTGCCTAGCTGTGAAGTGATTTATTCATCCTGATGCTTCTGTTGTTATTTTCATGAACCTAAATGATATTTTTCCACTAATGAATATAAAAGAATTATGATGAATGAACCGATGCTTCATTGTCTTTTAGTGTACAGCTAAATATACTACAGATGCGTTACATTATCTTTTATATAAAGAGAAAAAACAAGATAATCAAATTCAAAAACATAATAGAAAGCGAATAGTAAAGAAGACATCTTGCAATATCCAACATCAACATCTTTATCACATTAGTATAGTCTCCATACCTCAGTAGTCTTAGCAAATCTCATTCTGAGCACTAGCATTGCTCCTATTTAATGAAGTAAACTCGCTGAGTGTGTGTTTTATTGACAGGCCCCGGCAGGAAGGAACCAAGAAATTATAGCCAATGAATGACTGCTGATGTCAAATATGCTGGTATTTTGAGTGACCAGACTCTTGCTCTGCACAGTATAATCAAGATTTAGTTTACATGGCCGATTCTTCTTCATCAAGCTCCCACAGAGGATCCATCATCTGTGACATTTCTGTTGATTGGCTGAACTCTGTCCGCAGCTGCAGGGAAATCCAGCTCATTTCCCCTGTCGCTGTCGGCAGGGTGATGTTTACCTCGGCTGTAAAGATCGCCCCAGAATTATCAAACTCATAATAATATGGTCGCCGTGATTTTTCCAAGTCACACATGATCCTGGATCAACATTACTGTCCAAAAATATAGACGTATCCCAATTCCTACCCCTACCCAAAATGTATGCATACAATCAGTGGGAAATAATAGCTGATTAACAAGGATGTAGAAGCACCTAACCATGATTATAAGCCTAAAACAGAAACTTCCTGAAAAATGATCCCTCAATTCTGATCGGTTGATTGGAATGTTGTTCCAGGATCAAGAAAGAAACATCTTGTACTTGGTGAAATCACGCTCACCTAATAATATGTCCTAATTGGTCTTGACAGCATCCTCAAGTGAGGTCGATTATTGACATTCAGCTGAAAAAATGAAAAGCTGTTTCCTTTTTTCAAATGAGTTATCGACTCTTATAAAAAGCTCTCTGCTCAAAGACACCACAAAAACACTTTTATAGTTGTTCCCTGGCTTTATGTGCTTCTGGGCTGCTGACAAGACCAAACAAGTTTTCAGTGTTTTTATGCCCATTATCTTCACACTGTGGACTTGTGGAGCTCCTAAAACTGTCTGTTTGAAGATAAACAGCATTTGGGGTCTGAATGATTTGAATGTTTTTGAAAAAAGACTCACCAAGGCTGCATTCACTTAATCAGCAAAAGAGAAACAGTAACTCTGAAAGATTGTTACAGTATAAGATATGTTTTGAATATATGTAATTTATTCCTGTGATAAAGCTGCATTATTATCGCAGTCTTATGTGTCACATGATCCTTGAGAAATCATTCTAATATGCTGATTTACTATTATCAGCACTTATTATTGTCAATTGTTATCATTTATTATTATTATTATCAATGTTGACAGCAGTTGTTCCATGATTGGTTGATTCAGGTGTCTTGGATGGAAAGAAAAGAACATTTAAAATAGCAGCATTTATTGAAGGTTTTTATCACAGTGTTTACCGTCACGTTTGGAATCAGTTATTTAGTTACAGATTTGCTTTATTTTAATTATTAGCTGGGTCTTACCAAAATGTGTTTTCTCCCTTAAATATGGCTTTCAACCTTTTCCTCTGTTGATCTGCATCACACTCAGAAATGTGCGGTGAGTCATACGTGACTCATTCGTGACCAAGTTAATTACAGGAGGATGTTCGTGTGAGCCTCTAATGAAGAACTGTGTGAAAAGAATTGAAAATTATTCTCAGGTATGTTAATCAACAGTCAGACACATGACGAAAATAATTATTTTGCAGTTCAGTTGTCATTTTCTTGCCGCAATTAGGTATCAGAATTAGCCTATCTGAAATGACATGCAATACTTATTTACAAATTAAAGACCATGAAATTTAAAAAAAAGAAGAATCCAGCATTTGATTACAGTATCTCTCTGTAGTGTAATGTGAGTTTCTGACTTTAACAAGAGCACTAATTATTTCCCGTCAGTACCATGGTAGACTTTCACACAGAGACATACTCCACCATGTGGTTCATAACAAACATTCATCGAATTATATTAATAATAGTTCTTATATAGCCTGTTAATGTCGTTCTTTGTTTCAGGAGTACAGCATTTATTTCAAATGACCAGTTTAATACATTCTTAAGAATAATTTTTTATGTATGTTATTTTATTTTAAATATCACCCCAAACTTTTGATTTAAAGGCATTATGGTTTTAAAAACATAAGTAGCAAAAACTGTTTTAAGGTGCTGTAGGTCTCTTCTGACTCTTCTAAAGCCAAAAAATAACATAATATGTTTGTAGATAATTAGGAAACATGTTATGTTTACAAAGCTTTTTTTCTCAGAAAAATCATGTTATAGCCAGTAATTCTACTCTGAAATGTTTTATAGGGCCAGAATTACAGTACAGTAACATTTTAACTGCTAGCTGCCAAAATTACATACTGCACCTCTGTATGATCCTGCCCACTTTAGTTGTTGAAAGAGAATAAAAAGAAATTAAGCAAAAGATAAAATGTTAGCTTTATACACAGCAGTGTACAGTTTATCAGCCAAGGCTAGATTGGCTGATAAAATATGGCTTTCAACCTAGATTGGTCCACCATATATAAACCATATATATATATATATATAAAGCCTATACCCCCCCCCCAAAAAAAGGAGCTAAAAAAATCAAAGTAGAATTTCCAGTTAATTTTTCTTTGAGCAAATGATAAAATGTTATCATTATACACAGCAGTGTGTGTATGTCAATTGAATCTCTTATTATCTGAGACTGGAAGGCCTGGCATAGTGTGTTAATGGTTTTGTGACTTGTATGTAGAATGTGGTTGACCTTTAGAGACAAAAACACTATTATTACTGCAGACAGATGCGATAAAGTCTGACTTGCATCAAAATTGGCTTGACCTCACTCAGTTTGTATAATACCTGCTATAAATCATTTTACTCTAGTCTTTACAAGACCAAAAATAAGTGCATCTCACACACTAAAGTTTTCTGTGAGAGCACACACACACCCTGACAGGTCAGCAGACTGCTTTTGTTATGAACTCTCAAATCAAATCATGTGGGCAAAACACAAGGGCAGGGCCTGCATTTCACAGCACCGCACCTTATACAGTAATGTATGCATAACTCCATGGTAATAAGACTTTCCACTTCAATGTTCAAACAATAAGAATCTACGGTATGCAACCGGAAATAAAAAATCAGTATGCAATATGTATTGTGCACAGTAATGTGAAATTTGCGCACTGAACACCTACGACAACTTGCACCGCAATGTGCATTTATCTCACAATGCAATGTGTTCGCACACATCATTTAGTTTTCAGTGAGATGAGGCAGTATCAGTAGTTCCACAAAGTTGTTTGCAGTGTGCTCTTGTCACTTAACATTTGATTTTGGTCTATCAATATTCGATTAGTCTTCTTTTTAGCATTTTATTCAATCAATGTAAAATGTTTCATATAGGCTGCTGAGTATATATAAGCAGCAATTTAAAAAAATGCATTACTTGCCAATTTTACCTTTATTTTGATTAACATGACTTCCCTTAAATTCCAATTTAAGATAGCTAAAGGTTGACACTTGTTGACCACTGCTGGAGTAGACAAAACTACTATTATTTTAAACGTCTATTGATGCACAATGCGTTCTGTTCTGCATACTAACCCACGGAGTACGCAGCACACAGTGTATACTTAGAAAACCCGCCAGTGCTACTGTCACTTTAAGAGATGATGTAATCGGTTAAGTTTGTTTTAGCTCTCCAGCTGATCATCAGCCCCAAGTCGCAACACTGAGCACCAGACACGCTCGGAGGATGGAGTTTTTCACAGGAAACCCATTTTCTACACCCGTGGGTCAACTTATAGGTAAGTAACTCGCTGGATTATACCGCAAATCACACGTAATACGCTTCAGCGAGCATCGTACGCGCATATACAAGCGATTGTATTTAAACCTGATGTGTCCAACACGACTGCTTGATATTTCCATCGATTTACAACAATATCCTCCATATAACCGTAGCTAGTTCAGTTGCAAGACACTCATGAACACGTATACATCGTTTAATTGAGGATGACAGCAAAGGAGACGATTAAATTTAGATTGACAGCTCATTCGTGCAATCCGATGTCGAAGGCGGGCTCAAAGCCCCGTCGCTGTGTTCTGATTGGTGCAAATGTGTGTCGATCAATGCTGTCCGCAAATAGTATCTAGGAGGGGGCGGGACAAAGAGGGTTTGTGTTGGAAGTTGCACGTCTTTGTATAGCCTAATAACGTTTTGACCCATTTTCTACGTCGCTCTCGTTTAGAAAAGAGCTATTGACACCTGAGTATTAAAATGGTTATGTAACCCATTCCAGAATTGACTCTCGATTTCACAAGAAATGCAATATATGGGCTACTTTTCTTTCATTTCAAGGGTTCCACTGCTTCCCTTGATAGCTAGACTCTCATCTAAATGGGCTGCACAGAGCAATTAGTTGGGGAGGAACTGTTTGTTCCTGCCAAACACGATAGTTATGCATTAGCTGCAAAATTATTTTTGCAGTCCTCTGCTCATTGCAGATTTCTCTTATAGATAAAAAAAAAAATATTATAGAATATAATAAACACCAAACAATTCTATTAAGAGTTCACTTGTGCTGTTATTTTTCTGTGCAACATAAAAGTATAGTGTTCCATATAAAACATCGTGTATGGAATGGATAGATGTCTATATAATGACAACAGTATGGGTAAATAAAGACCGAATTTGTTTTTGCATGAACTATCCCTTGTATTCATAGTTTGTGTCATTGCATAGGGTGAGAGCTTCAGGGAACTCGCCCTTTCATACTGTTGTAAAGCCTGTTTTCCTGCCTAGATGCAGCACTGTAAACAATACGACAAGTCACGGTAATCCCTAACCTAGTTTAAATGATCAGTTCAGCATATGGGTGGGACTTCTCTAATCCCGTGTGAATACAGGGGCTCTTTTTAAAATTAGTGTGGGCTCTTCGTGACGATAAGGAGCTGTTATGTCATCAGAGGTTGAGGGTTGGTAACTCTATCGGTGTTGTTATGAATCTCATAAACCACACAGCTGCTGATGAGTAAGATGACAATAATGTCCTTGTGTAATAGCAGGCCAGCTGACTGACAGTAGAGTGTATCTCTACTTGTGTGTGAGAGCCTTGTGTGTGTATCTCTGACTGTTTCTTGGTCTCTTGCTCAGAACATGCTACCAGTTCTTCTCTCCCGTCTGAAGACTGGGGCCTCAACATGGAGATTTGTGACATTGTCAATGAAACAGATGAAGGGTGTGTATGTTGTCAGATACAACAGATTTCTGTTTATATGCTCATGATGTTTCATTCTTTTTAAACTCTTCAACAGTTGTATTTGGACACACTTAACACGACTGAATGTCATTGTATTAGATTAACCGATTTGACCTAAAATATTAGCTTGACATCCATCAGGCCTCAGGCCATCCAAGATGTGGATGAGTTTGTTTTTTGTTTTTTATCAGAAGAGATTTGGAGAAAAGTAGCATTATACGTCACTTACTCACCAGTGGATCTTCTGCAGTGAATGGGTGCCGTCAGAATAAGAGTCCAAACAATTGACAAATCTGAACTTTACAATAATCCACACCACTACAGTCCATAAATAAATGACTTGTGAAATGAAACGGTGCATGTTTGTAAGAACTAAAACCGTTATTAAATGCATTTTCAATTCAAATGTTTGCTTAAGTGCACCATCCATACTATTAGTAATACTGCAATCATCTGGTGTTAATCAGGAGTGAAATATGCACAAATCAAGCACTGTTTACAAGAAATACAGTCCAAAACAGTTCTAAACTAACATGAGAGGAGAACGGGGGTGAACCTTTTCAATACAGGAAATGTTATTATAAATTATGGAGTCATAGTGTGGCCAGGAGCAATGGTTTAAAGTTAAAACAGGGAACTTATGTGTTTATTTATTACAAAATTGCAGATTTTTACTTTACAAGACATTACTTGATGGACTGGAGTTGTGTCGATTACTTTGTCAACTTATATGACCTGAAGATGAGTGCATTTGAAGCAAATTAAGTACATTTCTATTGAGTAAGTATTGCATAAAAAAAACAATGCTCATGGTTCTGTCATGTTGGTTAATGGTCACATGACACAGGTAAACAAATAAAATCTACTTCATGTTTTAGTAAGTGTTCTGTTTAAACAGTTTTCATATTACAGTTATCTTAATTTTACTTTTATGGGATTTAATTATTTAGTTTGGGAAACCCTGTGTTAGTTAAAATAACAACTGATAACGGTGACATTTTAATTTGAAGGTGTTATCGTTACATACATAAATTATGTATAATTAGGGCTGGGTGATATATATCGAACAATATATTAAGCGCGTCTCATCAGTAAAGATCGCCGTTTAATATATCGGTCAATATATATCGCCCAGCCCTATGTATAATTACATACAAGTAACCCTAAGCCAAATCCTAATCCTGACCATATTGTAAGTACATTGAGTTAATTCATATTACTATGTACTTAAATGTAAACTCCTTAAGATAAAGCTGAACTATAATAATAATTTAACTGTTAACTGTGGGGTGCTTTGAGGTTTGTATAACATTATATAACATGCCACTTTTGTGCTGCTCTGTTTGCAGACCTAAAGATGCTGTCAGAGCAATTAAGAAGAAGATACTGGGAAATAGGAATTTCAAAGAGGTTATGCTGACTTTAAGTGTAAGTGTCAAACATATTGTCATTATCATGGACTCTGTCTTATTTCACATAACCTTTGGAGTCATTCTTCTGTTTTTGCTGCAGGTGTTGGAGGCCTGTGTGAAGAACTGCGGGCACAAATTCCACCTCTACGTGTCCACCAGAGACTTCGTGGAGAGTGTTTTGGTCCAGACGATCCTGCCTAAAAACAACGCCCCAGTGGTTCTTCAGGACAGAGTTTTGATCATGATACAGGTCCAGATAAGCCCTTTATAAACTCTCCGAGTAAACGTCTTTGTGAGCGTCGGTTGACATATTTTTTGCTGTGAAGTGTGAAGTATTCAAACAGAGCTATGGGTGTGTCTGGTGTCTTATTCTATCTCTCTCTCTTTCTAGGCGTGGTCCGATGCCTTTCGTAGCTCTCCTGATTTGACGGGTGTCGTGACTGTCTATGAGGATCTCAGGAGAAAAGGCGTGGAGTTTCCCATTACTGAACTCAATGGATGTTCCCCTATACACACTCCCAATAGGGTATAAACCACTCCACTTTCAGATACATGACAAATCAGCCAGTATATCTTCTGTATAGAGTGCTAACATGCAAATATATGTCATTCTTTTGCGTAATTTTATTAATGCTTGACTCCAACAGTCCATTGATTCAGCGTCTCCAGTAACGGCTCACACAGAAAGTCACTCCATCACATCCTCACAGCCAGAGAATACAGAGACGCCCATCACACTGTCACCTCAACAGGTAACACACACTCGCTGAATAAGGCTGGGTGGGACTGGAACATTTTAGGAAAATATAAAACGTATGTATGTGAGTGTGTGTGTGTGTATGACCCTAGACCACAAAACCGGTCTTAAGTCCTTGGGGTATATTTGTAACAATAGCCAAAAATACATTGTATAGGTCAAAATAATGCCAAAAATCATTAGGATTTTAAGTAAAGATCATGTTCCATGAAGATGTTTCATAAATTTCCTACTGTAAATGTATTCAAACTTTTTTTTTTATTATTTGTAATATGCATTGCAAACAGTGTTGGGCTCATTACTTTAAAAAAAGTAATTAGTTATTGTTACTAAATAACTAAATATAACTAAAATAATATTGTTACTATTGCGTTACTAAAAAATAAAATTAAATGGCAAACTTGGATGCTCCCAATATTAAATGTTAAATTAATGAAACTAACTGGTGGTGGTGCTTGTTTATCATTTAATGTTTCTACAAAAAACGGGGCAAAGAATTATAAGATAACAAAACTACTACAAATTCTACTACTAATAACAATATAAAACGCACCTCAGATTCCAGATTTTAAAATGTTAACTCAGCCAAATATTGTCCAATCCTAACAAACCAATGTATCTGAATGAAAATGATAAATATTAAGAATGTTTAAAAATATATAGGTGTGTGTGTATGAATATTATTTTCCTTATTACATGGAAGACGCTCTTCACAAAATTAACACCTAACAAGTTGAGAGACGTTTTTTTTAACTTTTTACTTCATATTACATGCCAGTTTTTACACAGTAAGCTTTAATTTGTTACCATGAAGTGACAGTTAACTGTTTTTCAGCATTTATTAATAGATTTAAAATGTATTAGCACATTTAAAATTTTATATGAATTCAGATTAATATGCTATTAATATAAACAATACTTTACGAAATGCTTAAAATGCATAATTAATGTTTGTTCATAGTGCATGAACTAATTTTATGTTATACATCTTGTATGTCAAAAATGTGATTTATATGTCCAATTTAGCATTCACCATGGCAAATAAACAATGGTTTCAAGTGTGTTTGTGCTTCAGATGAAAACGCTGAAAACCGAACTGGAGGTGGTGCGTAATAATATATCCGTGATGTCAGACATGATGAGTCAGATGGAGTCTGCGAGTCTTGAGCCATCAGACACAGAGCTGCTGCAGGTTACAATCAAACACACACACTTCCTTTCTTTTTTAAGCACGTACACACTCATCCTCCAGTCATGATTTGAGGCCTGTAAATGTGAAGGATTGCTGCTGTTTCTCTTCTCTCTGCCGGTCAGTAGCAGCTCTACTCCATGACCAAAGACATGCAGGGCCGGATGGTGGAGCTCATACCAAGACTGAGCGATGAGATGCTTATAGAGCAGCTACTCTGTGCCAATGACGACGTTAACACCACGTTTGCACAGTATTACAGGTTAGAGGCTAATTGATGATATTGAAATATGATGTTTGTGAACATACAATGAATAATAAAATGCACGTCGTAAAAAATGGCAAATACCTATCTTTTTTTCTTTCTTATAGTAAAACTAGATCAAATACACATTAAGTTGTTAACAGTTCCATCACAGAGTTCAGTATTTTCCATGCTTGTCTCGCATGCTAGAAACACAATTGTGAGTGAACAGGCGTCCCTATTTTCCAGAGACAGTCCTGATTTTTGGGGTCCTGCTCATGACCTGATCTGTTCCTGGACATGTCCCTGTTTTTAAGCACATTCAAAACACCCACAAAATAATACACTCCAAAAGAAAAAAACTGACTAAAATAGCCTGCAGGTTACCAAAGCAGTGGTGTAGTTCATTAATGTCACCAGTAGATGGTGTACTAGCTACACCACAGGAGCAGAGCACTCATTTCATTAAATATCAATTATACTAATTTTACTGTAACCATATTCATATTAAATTGAAATAATACTGCTTAAATAACAGGACTATAACAGTGTGCAGAAATGCTAAGCACTCAATTGTAGATGTTATGAAGGTTGACAAATACACATTTCTTAGTTCTACCCAGTGGGTGGAAATTAATAGATAAAAACTAAACATATGCAAAAAGCATACTTTGTGCTTACAATAAGCCTGGAAATTTTAAAAAGTCGTTTTTATTTTTTTATATTTAGTAATGTGCTTTTGTAAAGTGATTATTGTTATGATATAACACTGCTTTGATCTTTTTGCCATGGTTACCTTGAACTAATTAGCATAATGTATCTTTATAAGGTAGTATGTCGTTCCAAATCCATTTAAAAAACTACATTTCCCCAAGACTGCTGACCTTTTGACCTCAGATGCTCTCTTTATTTGCAATTTGCTCAGTGTACTGCCACCCTGTGGACAATTAAACCATTGCACATACAAAATAAAAGAGTTGATGTGAGATATTATCGTTAACCAAACTATTGCGAACACTTTTTGAATTCAATTCAATTAAAATATAAATATATGGATTAGCTGCAATAAGTTGAAGCACTAAAATGACTAGCTATACTGTAATAAATAAATACTAAAACTAAACCTAAATGGAGAATAAAAATTATTTAAACAGAAATGGCAGTATTTAGAAATTAAAAAAAAAAATGCATGAAAATTTGTCATTTTTTAAAAAGATTATTCAAAATATGAATAAAAATGATATTATACAAATAATAAGACTACAGTGACGGGTCACAATAACTTACAGATGTCCAAAAACTCTTGATGATCTGGGAATGATGCATCTGTAATGAAATGGTTTCTACTATTACAGTTTTTGAATTACAGGGATTTCTTGACTTGACTTGGGAAGGTTATTCATGTGAATTTTCTAAATAAAAATGCATCTAATAAATTTTTTAGCAAAAAAGCTTTTTGTGGATGCTTAAAAATCCTTACAGAGTTCGCATGAATAACAGAAGCCATGAAACTTCAGGTTAGTTAATTTAATAACTCAACTCCTCAGTGTTACCTAACTTCCCCCTCTCTCTCACTTCTTCTTTTTTTAGATTTGAAAGACACCTCAGTAGACAGAGCAGTGCAGAGCAGTCTGTAAGAATTCATCAATCTGATGTTAAACGCACTATAACTATATATGGATTCTTTATTTGCTTCATTCAGAATTGATTGTTGTATTTCAGAATCCAGCTAACACGCATCTTATTGATTTGGGAACTTCAAAACCATCAAAGGCAGCCAACGGTGCTCACAGCACAATTAACCAATCAGCAGTCACCACACTATCCAATCAGATGGCAGGACTGAGTAAGTCATATTTCTGAATCATTAACACTCACACTTTATTCTAACATTAATCTTCACAGTTATTAATGTATTATTTGTTGCATGATTTGCTACAGGCACGAAAGCTGACGATTTAAAACAAAGTAAAAGCAGCTCTTCACAAAAAAGGTAAGAATTTAAGGAAAAGTGAAAATGGCCCTCAGTCCAACCTGTTTGTTTAGGAGAAGTTGATCATTAGATCACATGCACACCAGTGAATGGGTGCCGTCAGAAGGAGAGCTTAACAGCTGACAAAAACAACTATAATCCACATCACTCAGTTGATGTCTTGTTAAGAGAAAAGCATATATTTAGAAGTGTTTGACTGTTTTGTAACAGTGCTTGATATTTCTGTTATGATTCAGACAAGCGGACTTTTACACCAAAGATAACAATATTAGAGGCTCATATTGGAAGTAAAGGAAGTCTTGATAGATTTGTTTCTTACAAACATTTGATGGACTGGAGTCATGTGAATTATTTGTGGATTATTGTGACGTTTTTATCAGTGGTTTGGACTCATTCTGACGGCACCCATTCACTGCAGGAGGAGGTTTAATGCTAAAATTTCTCCAGGTCTGTTCTGATGAAGAAACAATCTCATCTACATCTTAGATGGTCATCAAATTTGAATTTCCTTTAATTGTTTAATAGTGTCTTTATTGTGCATGGTTTCAGGTATTCACTCTTAAAATAAAGGCTTCAAATCCATGCAGTGAAATAACTATTTTTGGCTCCTTTTGAGTTCTTTCAAACTAAATTTTTTTCTAGTGTGGAAAACTTTTTCTGCTATACAGAACCTTCTGTGCAGTGAAAAGTTTTTCCATGGACTCGCAGACCTTTATTATTAAGAGTGTTGATTGTGTTCATAGCATAAAGATTTCCACCAGTGTAATTGTTGATCTTTGCATGATATCTTCTCTGTGATTTATTTCCAGTCCGGAGTGCTCTGCAGGTCTAGCAGTCACTCAAAGCCAGCGACGGGACACTGGAGTGGTAAGTGTCTCTGAATTATTTATTCCTGCAGAAAGGACATCATGTTTGAAATGGAGCTTTCAATTAGCCTCTTTGTATTACGAGAGAGCAGCATTTAATTATGAATGTAGCACCATTCAAGATTGTTCTGTGTGCTCTTATCACTTGGCATCGGATGCATCGATACGTGTCTATGATTGAAAACGGTTGTCTGTCTGTGTTAAGGATGACAGTCTAGACTCCACCTCCCTCGGCAGCTCACCTCAGTTTCACTGGATGCTTGAAAAGGGAATGGTGGGTCTGATTGGTTGATAAAGCGGTTGGCCTGCAGTGTGACGTGTTATTGGTCAAGCTGGGAGCTTTTTTCTTTTAGCATGTCAAAGTTGTTTTTCTCATTTGGTGAACAAGTGTCCAATGTCTTGCTTCTGAGTGGCCCGCATGGTTTGAGGAGTGCTTCATTATCTTCATTTTCTGAAGGTTTTGTGGGAATTTTGGTGTTTAGCTCATTCTGTGTTTCAGGCCTGGATGTTGGGCGATCCATAGCTCCTCAGTGCTTTATTTTATGGCGTTGCTAAATTTCAAAACAACTTGCTCTCCATTTTATTTGGACTTTAGCATATTCTTCCTTTACACTTTAAATCACTGAGAAGCTGGAAGCTCGTTTGAGACGGGAGTGGTTTGCAACAGGTGCTTTATGATGTTAACGTAAACAACAAATGTTTTTCTCCTGCTATCAGATTCCTGTCAATCAGAATGAAGTGATGGATGACATTGAACAATGGCTGGACGTAGATGATGTAAGTGACACATTTTTAGATCTCTAACTGGGTGCAAAACATAGGTATTTTGAAAAACGGAACCATTCTGGTTCTAATGCAGATTCCACAGAAAGATTCTGATGGCTTTGACATTCATTAAAACATTCCTTTCTTAAATAATTGGTCATAATATAAGAGTAACACTTATACTTAGAAATATATGAGAACTGTCTTATAACACGTATAATGTTAGAAAAGTTTCTTTGAACTTTCTATTTAAAGAATTCAGAATAAATATGTAGAAAATATGAAGCAGCACAAATTTTTCACATTGATGTTTTTTGAGCAGAAAATCTGCATAATGGAAAGATTTCTGAAGGATCATGTGCAAATTCAGCTTTGTCGTCACAAGAACAAATAACATTTAAATATATTCAAATTGAAAGTTATTTGTATATTATTGTAAATTATATTTATTGTATAAAGTTATTGTAAATTATTAACATTACTGGTTTAGAGAGAGAGAGATAATGTACAGTGGGTAAAGAAAGTATTCAGATCCCTTCACATTTTTCTGTTATATTGCACCCATTTGCTAAAATCATTTAAGCTAATTTTTTCCCCGTTAATGTACAGACAGCACCCCATATTGACAGAAAAGAAATGGACAGCACCTGAGTTAAATATATGAGTGTCACAGCAAAATTGTCAATAATTCTGTTTTTCTGTCAATATAGGGTGCTGTGTGTACATTAATGAGGGCAAAAAAAGAATTTAATGATTTTAGCAAATGGCTGCAATATAACAAAGGGTGAAAATTTTAAGGGGGTCTGAATACTTTCCGTACCCACTGTATATACAATAAATGCAGCCTTGGAGGCCATAAGAGGCTTTTTTTAAGTATATATGAAGGTCTTACTATGAACTGTCATATAATTTTAAGTGTGTTTGTGTATTTTGTGAAACAGGAAGATGATGCTGAAGGAGTGACTAGTGAAGGTAACCCTTTTAGTACTATTTTTAGTATTTCCTGTTCTAGTCTCTGTCAGTCAGATCGACCGGATGTTATTACGCAGTCACCTTCCTGGTCAACACATGAGCACATTTCGCTTGTCACACAGTCTTGTCAAGCTGTCATACTCAGCTTATGGTTTTATGACGCTGTACCCTCTTGTTTTTTGTGGTAATTAAGAGACGGGAACTTTTTGATGAGGGTTGCTTCATTTTCATTATTGTGCTAAATTCTTGGACAAATGGGATCTACATGACATTAACATTACTATTTTATTATCTTTCCTGTTATTTTTAATTCAATTATTTTAACTATTTATTTTTACCTTTTTTAATGCTCTAATCTTTAACTTTTCACTAAACTCTCAAACCATTTACAAACCCTAGTTTGGGAAACCTTGATAAATGTAATGTTTAATGTACATTTATTTTTTTTATTCACAATGAATGACATCCTTACTCTTTGTATGTTTATATCAATATGGTACTAGATTATGCTATTTAAATCAATGTGATAAATGATTTGTTTCAAAAGTCAAGTTTCATATGCTATCTTTTTAACGTATGACACATTTTTAGCAATATTTTATTAAAATAAACCACATTTCTTACAAGCAGATTAATTTCAGTGTCTCATTTCTATCTCACCCTCAGAGTTTGATAAGTTCTTAGCGGAAAGAGCGAAAGCAGCAGAGCGTCTTCCTTCAGTAAAAGCATCACAGCATGACCCCGGCCGTTCACAACTGTAGTTTGATTTTCTCTACACAACCCTGTTCATAACTTCCAATATTTGTATTTCAGTTGATTAACCATGTGCTCACTTTTCCCTTTATTTATAGTGTTTTTGGTTGATTTCTAACCATGTAACGTCTTTATGAAACTTTACATGTCTAAACGTTAGCTGCGGGTTTTGGAGATGTTTCATATTACACTAATTTGTTTTTTTGCAGATGTGTGAGCTTATGAAATATTTGTATAATTTCTCCAGTAAATTCTGTTGTAAAGTTGATTTTTTTTTTCTTCATTCTTTTAATTGAGAAAGGCTCCACGCATGAAGAACTTTTATTGATCTTTATTAAAGATCTTGGTTGTTGAGGTTAAAGCCACTGTATGTATATACAGTAAATACATTAGGCTGTTTTAAAGACATTTTGGAGAGAAATTTTGTGGGTTTCTTACTTTACAAAAACAAAAAAAAATGAACAGAAAAAAGGCACTTAAATGTACTTTAGAAATAAAGAAAACACACTTGAAAATTACAATGAATGTGTTTTTTTCTTTAGGCTGCTGTGTCTCTAGTGTGAGTGTAATATGCACAACCACATTACGTTGAGGTTGTTAAAATATATTCAATAAAATGTCATTTGCAAATCTTTTTGTTATTATTTTACTTAGTACTGCACTATTAAGGCCCAGTTTCATGATTACAAAAATGCCTTATCAGAAAATATTACAGCTGTGCATCTTAACACAGAACAGTGACACTGAGATATTTCAAGATATGTTCATCTGAGACAGCTCAAACAAGCAGTTTAGTCTGGGACTAGTTTAAGCCTTGTCTGTGAACCTGGGGGTTAATGTTTAAGTGACGTTGATAAACAAAATTTAGAGAGAAGCGCATACGCATGATTAGCCACAGCTGGAACCATGTTTCCTAATCAACCTAATTCCGTCCTGTCCAATCGAATCCTCTTACCTTTCCCTTAAATAAGCTAATTTCCTTCTCTTCCACATCTTGTTACACATCCCGCCTCCACCCTTTCTCCACCTTTGCATCTTCTTATCAAAGGGGGCAAGCGGAGTTATAGCCGGACGTGCTTGGCGTTCGCCGACCTCCAGGCTCGCCCTCTGGATAGCAAGCCAAATACGCCTAAATTGTCATCATAAGGAATCGCGAACTATTGAAATATAGTCAGCGAAGACCAAACAAAAATGGCCGTTCAAAAGTGTACATACTCTTAATTCTGTGTCATTACCTGCATGATTCATGACTGTTTGCATTTCACGATAAAGTTATCTAAACTCATGTTAGAAACATCCATGCAACTGATCAAATCCACCTGAACCATTTAAGGCCTTCAGTTTCACTGGAAAAATCACAAACAGGAGTTTCCTTCCTGTTATGAAAGTAAGTGTCACAGCAACACTATTACACCATCACATTCTGGGGCTAAATCAAACAAAACAAACCCCTTCCAAACCCATAAGTTGTTAAACCCATAAAAATCACCTCAAATGTTAACTGTGACACCATGTTGTTTCTACCATCAAGAGGCATGCAGAACACAATATCGCACACTTGCACTGTAGGCAGGTTTGTTGGTAGAAAACAAGTGGTTTTGTCCCTTCATGACAAATCTGTTGCAACACTCCGGAAGGAAACCTTTGAATTTTAGGGGAATCCCAAAATAACAACTATAACCAGGCAGATTTTTGAACCTGCTTATAAATAAAAAGGGTTTAAAACCATCACGCCCTGACATGCCCCTTCCTGAAGTAACAATTTCTCAACCAAAATTCTGTCACTTTACACTTCACTTTACTTTACAGTGGTAACCAAGAGTTTGCTTACCATCTCTCAAAAAACTTGTTCTTTTTTTACACTGGTACTGGCAGAATTTAATTATTAGATGACCATCACTTTTAGGTCTAAAACCCTGCACAATATTTGGCTGCCCCAGACAAAAGTGAAACACTTCTGGCGATTTCATTGGTGGTGATCCTGTGTTGTACAGTGAGAGTCTTGTGACCAAAGATAGCCTACGATACAACATGATCATCGCGTCACAATCCATGTTTACTAACCAATACATTTTTCAAACACACAAAAAACAACCTTCCCGTTGTTCAATGTTCAATAAAACTTTTAATAATAGGCAATACTTACAAAAAAAAAAAAACATTTAGTTTAAGTTAAACTTTATTGTCATTGCACATGTACAAGTACAGAGAAACAGAATGCAGTTTAGGTTCAAGTAAAAAAGATTGAGGTGACTCCCCCAACTGCTTCCCAGGTGCCTTCTCTGTGTGTGCGTGTGTGTGCGCGTGTGTGCGTGTGTGTGTGTGTGTGTGTGTGGTTATTCACTTCTCACTGCTGTGTGAGTGCACTTGAATGGGTTAAATGCAGAGCATTTCAACACTGTCTCAAGTCCGACAGAGCCATACCTGGCCAAAAAATATAATATACAACTTGACTATTTAAATTTACAGAT
>JAUMHI010000035.1:14539795-14581931 GCA_032359435.1 Enteromius unitaeniatus | reverse complement strand
TATATATGTGTGTGTGTATGTGTAATTTAATATTGTTTTCCCTTTTAGGCAAAGGAGGAGGGAGAGGACATAAAATTAGTGATTATTTTGAGGTAAGTGCATTTAATAAATTAATTTTGTTATGTGTTGTATGTTTTAATGTGCACTTTGATTTAACGGAAGTCATTTGTTTGTGTGTAGTTTGCAGGGGGTAGTGGTACTGGTACCAGTCCAGCTCGTGGCATTCCTCCTGTGGTGCGGTCATCTCCACAGCACTCTCTCTCAAACCCTCCTGCTGCCGTGAGTCTTTGTCTTACTGCCAAACCTTGTAACCTCTTGTAGAAACTCATCAGACCTATATATATATATTTTTATATTTGACCAAAACTTGGATCCAGAAATGTCCTAAAGGTATTTGTAAATGAATTCATAATCAAGCTCTTGAAAGGAGAACCTGTAGCAAAATTAGCTCAAAGAAAGAATCAAATCACAATCATTTAAGATTCTGTAGGGAATTTGCACAGAATCGCTGTTTTATCTTGGGTCGGTCTGCGATTCACAACAGTGAGCTGTGTAACATCAACTGTGCGCTGGATATTAAAATCCAGATTATAGTGTAAACACTTAAAAAAGCACAGTAACAAGATCAGCAGTTTAAGACATTAACTTGTAAGCACAAAACACAAGATACTTCTCTTTTCAATTATACATATGGTTTTATTGGATAAATCTAAGACACATAAACTAAACTAACACACAAAGTGAGGAAAGAGTGAGTTTAAGAGAATGAAAATATGAAATCCCAATTTTGCAGCAGTATGTCAAGATTCAAGGTTCTTTATTTGTCACATGGAGTTATAGCTGGTACAACATACAGTGAAATGTTTTTTCTGGCTGAAAAGTACTCTCCAACTGTGCTAAAACATACAAAAAAATGAGAGATAAGAAATAATTACTAACAGGATAAGTGTAAGACTGGCAGAAGTGCAAAGCAACACTCTTATTTTATAAAGCAGCGCCTCTTTAGTTGCATTTTATGTTGATGGAAATGTGTTTTTGGTTTTGATTGACAGGTGCAGCAAGGAAGCCCCTCCTCCATTAGCTCAGTAAATGCAGACCACTCCCACTCCTCCTGTTCCCACAAGCCAGCTTCTATACACGCACAGCACCGAGCCACACAGGTAACGCTCTACAAAAAAACACACTCGCAGTCTCGCACCTGTGCAGACACTTTCAGAGGCTCACTTTGCTCTTTCTCAGTCTGAGCTGACAATGGAGAAGTTGGCAGCGCTGGAGAGCAGCAAGAGTTCGGATCTGGAGAAGAAGGAAGGACGTATTGACGACTTGCTTAGGGTACGGCTTTGTTGACATCATCAATTTTGAAACCTTTTTGAGAAATGAGCCGGTTAAATTTGCACTTCTCCTCAAAAGTTCAAGTAAACGCCATTCTTCTGAGTTTCCTGTTCAATAAAGCATCTTGAGAAAATGTATCACTGTTTCCATCTCAATAATATTAAGCAGAGCGGCTATTTTCTGTATTTATTATTATAATAATAATAATAAGGCCTGTTTTGTGTGCACCAAATCAGCATATTAAAATAATTTCTGAAGGATAATGTGACCCTGAAAACCTTTTCAGAAACATAAGAATACAATGTTTATGTTGGTGTTTTTGTGTGCTGCAGGTAAACTGTGACCTGCGCAGACAGATCGATGAGCAGCAGAAGATGCTGGAACGATGTAAAGAACGGCTTAATAAATGTGTGACCATGAGTAAGAAACTGCTAATTGAAAAGGTATGTTCAGAGTATATGCAGTGGTAAATGTGTGCTGGTTTTATAATGATGATTATAGATGTGTATTATGGATTTTTACCTAGTTTAAACGGTGTATTGCACGTCCATGGTAGCTTTTTCAGTAATTGCTGAATTGTGAATCTTTTTAGTCCAAGCAGGAGAAGATAGCATGCAGAGAAAAGAGCATGCAGGATAGACTACGTCTGGGCCATTTCACCACCGTACGGCACGGAGCCTCATTTACCGAGCAGTGGACAGATGGCTACGCCTTTCAGAATCTAGTCAAGTACGTGAGCTGCACATCCACACTCTCAAACATCAGAGCCCAGTCACATGCACTCGCACACTTAACACGCGCTGACAGAAGATGGTCAGTTTCACTCCGCACATGTGCTTGTGTAGAGTTCGTTCAGGTCTGATGATGAATGAGTGTGCTGCTTTCGGGATCTTGCTGGGGATTCGCATATGCTCAGACATTCAGATCCTCCTAACATTTTTACAGTTAGTATGGAAAATATACATTACATAGGTAAGGTTTTGTTGTTTTGTTCTTCACCGTAAGAATAGAAGTGGAAGCTTGCATGGCGATAAAGCACTTACAAACAACTTGGTAAACACAGGCTGAATTCTGCAATTCTGTTATAGATATATGTTGTATATGTTGTTGTTGTTGTTGTTGTTTTTTTTCCCTCCCAGATTTTTGATTTGATTTTTCATATGTGATTTAAAAAATCAGCAGACTGACTGAATGAATATGCAGTTGCTCTCTAAAAAGTGGATGATGCTTATAGTAAAGTAGAAATACCCGCACACAATGTCCTATTTCTGACACCTGCTTGTCAAAGTGAAGAAAGTCAGTCAGGTTTCAAACAGTCATTCAGATATTTGTATTCTCTGCTGTGTTTATCAAACTACACCAACAGCGTAACACAGACAATATAGCCTGTTCCAGATTCTTCCTCTGCTATTTTCTTTCACTCAGCAACATACTCTGTTTACGAGGACCACTAAGTCATAGTTTTGTGTAACAGCAGTGGCAGCTCTGGGCATTAGCAAAAGCTTATTAGTTGCAAAAGAGATCTGAATACCTCTCCATTTAAAAGAAAAAACAAAAAGAAATCGGTGGCGTTTAGGGTTTGGGAATGTTTGTGTGAATCTGAATTGACGCATTTTTGGTATATGAAAATATTTGAAAAATATTTCATAAACATGCATGCACAGAGCATGTGAAGAACGTTATTGAATAACAGCATTTAAAATGGAAATGACACTGTCTTTGTATAGACAACAAGAAAGGGTCAATGGGCAGAGAGAGGACATAGAAAGGCAGAGGAAACTGCTGATGAAGAAGAAACCACCCAACGCCAGTCAGACTCCTCCTCCTAACCTAGAACCCAACAAACGCAAGAGCAAGAGCAACGGCGCCGAGAACGAAATGTAAGTTCTTCTGTCATGTCATGGCTTTGAGTAGTTTAACTGGAGTTTGTCCTAATTTGTGTATGTCCGCACAGGTTATCTTTAGCAGAATACCATGAGCAAGAAGAAATCTTCAAACTGAGACTCGGACACCTGAAGAAGGTATTCATATCGTCACATTGGTGTGGTTAAATTTGTGTTGTCATGGAAACGGGTCTTAATGTTTTGCTGGTGTGTGTGTGTGTGTGTCAGGAGGAAGCAGAGATTCAAGTGGAGCTGGAACGGTTGGAGCGTGTGCGTAATCTTCACATCCGAGAGCTCAAAAGAATTCACAATGAAGATAACTCCCAGTATGCACTTTCAAAGTTTACTTTCACATTTGTGCCTTTTTTGGTTTGAATGCAGTGTTTATTTGTAGATGATTTTTTCTGTGTTTCTCAGAGGTTAAAAATATCTGTGGTGGATTTAAATGATTGTGCCTCTCCGATTTGTCAGGTTTAAAGATCATCCCACGCTAAATGACCGTTACTTGCTCTTGCATCTGCTGGGCAGAGGAGGCTTCAGTGAGGTCTACAAGGTAACACATCTGTTATTGGAATGTACAAATCTACATATTTTCATAATCAAGTAGTCTGTGGGTTGACTGGAAGAACTGTGAAATCATGGGATGTTCAACTGGGATGCGTACTTTGTTTAAAAAATGGCTGGATTGAGTGACATAAAATGAAAATAGAAGAAGAAAATTACATGCATCACAATTACATGCATACAATCGATAAGACGGTATGGATGATGTGGTTAGTTTAATTGTTGCAGCCAGTGGCCCACGAACAGTGTGCCCAAAAACAAGTTCATTACGACTAAACCCAATACTCTCATGAGTTGCTTCTTTGGCCGCCAACATAAGCCAAGACAAGCCCTCTTCCCAGTCTCCATCCAATTCACTACAATGTGCACACAAAAGTGACTGATGAAAACGTTCTAAGGCCCTCTGACTCTGAGGATGATATGCGGTAGATATATTATGTTTAATATTAAGTTGCCTCAGAACCTCCTCAAATACTCCCGAAGTGAAATTTTTAAAATTTGGGTATTCCAAAGACCGACAACTGAGACAACGCTTTCAACACGGACTTCGCAGTAATTGATCGCAACACAAACACAGCAGGATATCATTTAACCTGACACATGACAGTCAGTAAATATTCTCTACCAGATTTAGAGCAAGGCAAGGGACAGACGAGATCCACAATTAAATGATAAAACGGTTAAGTCACAACAGGAATCGGTCGCAATCGAATGGCTTGTCGTTTTCTGATTTGGCTTTCCAGACAATTGGCATGTATGACGTTGCGTTTTAACCGAGGCCAAATAAAAATTTAGCATTTTGCAATCATAAGTTGTTTTTCACTCCACGATGCCCAGATAAGTCATCATGAGCAAGTCTTGGCACCACAGCATGCAAAGATGTCGGAACTTCCACTTGAATAACTGGTTCCTTCAAAAACCCATGCCTGTGAAAACAATGGATTCAGGGTGGAATCTGCCTTTTGCTCATTAATCAACTCATCCTGTGTCATGGAAAGAAGAGAACCTGGCCATGAAATGCCTCCATCCCCCAGAGTCCACACTTCCAGCAGTTGCAGCTGAACGACTCGCGGCACACATAACTACACATGCTGAAAAAAAAACATCTGGTAAAGACTGTCCTGTCTCAGCAATCTCTTCAACAGAGATAGGCTTCGGTGATGCAATTAAGGGTGTTGGCGGCTCACTCCACACCCTTACCCCCCCCAACCAGATTATTTCCCAAAATAACAATCGGCCGTACACCTGCAAACACGCATCTACAACCTAACAAGGACAACCCCAAAGGATCGTCATACTGCTATTTAAAGTCTTTTCTTTTCTGTTTCTTCAGGCCTTTGATTTGACTGAGCAGAGGTACGTGGCTGTGAAGATTCACCAGCTTAATAAGAACTGGAGGGATGAGAAGAAAGAGAACTATCACAAGTGAGCACAAACATTATAAAAACATTATTTTATTTATTTTTATTTAGTTTAATATATATATATTTATATATGTATATGAACCAACTCAACCTCAATTAAGGAGAGAAAGGGAGAAAAGAAAAGACAGGAAAAATAATAAACGTTAATGATGGTAATAAATAAACAGAATTCTCCTACTCAAAACAACAAAGTCAAACAAATGAGGTTACTATTTCAATAACATTTACAGTTCACTTAGCTGATCATGTCTCTTTATATTCTTTGTATATCAATCATTTTTCTCGGTCCATTCTGAAAGCATTTTTTTTTTATCTTTAACATGTAAGTAAGTTCTTCCATCACCAATATTTCTTCAATAATCTGAAACCACTGTTCACAATTCATATTGATGTCTTTAAGCCAGTCTCTTGTTATAGTCTTTTTGAAGCCATCTTACAAGAATCTTATGCTTTCAGCCTTGTTTCATGCATTATTTTTCCAGAATGCGTTATTATTCCTGAACCAGACTGTGGAAATTGTAAATGTACATCAGTATTTAAAACGTCTAAATGTTGCAATTACGGCAGAGCACATATAATAATATTAATGCAAATTGGAATTGTCTGTTTGCCTTTAAATTTCAACAAACAATGTTGGATAAATTTCTGGTATGTCTGTGCACAAAATGTTTGAAGGCATGCTTTTCAGTTTTCGACATTTTCACATCAGTTCTTGCTGTTATAAATCATCATTTGTTCCAGACCTTGTATACATGAGACCTCTGAATTTTGGGTTTGATTATAGATCGATAGGAACTAATGGGAAAGTTACATGATTGTCAAGGCAAAGTTTGTTCTGTGCTATTTATTGGACTGTTTGTTGAATGAAGATTGTTGGTCGTTGAATGTTTTATAGGCATGCCTGTCGAGAATATAGGATCCATAAAGAGCTGGACCATCCTAGAATAGTCAAACTGTATGACTACTTCTCTCTGGATACAGACTCGTGAGTAAACTTGCTCTTATTAAATATTAACGATTTATAAATGACTGTCCCAGATTTGAAGCCTATTTCAAGCTTTTAGTCTTTCACTAATTTTGTGTTGTTAATTGGAAAGTTTTCAATTAACATATTTGTTTGGTGCAGTTTTGGTTACCATTATTTTGCTCCTTAAAAATGGAGGGATGAAAGAGGTCATGTTTCATGTGGGCTTGTCTCTAGATTCTGCACTGTTCTGGAGTACTGTGAGGGGAACGATCTGGATTTCTACCTTAAGCAGCACAAGCTAATGTCAGAGAAAGAGGCCCGATCCATCATAATGCAGGTCGTCAATGCCCTCAAGTACTTAAATGAGATCCGCCCACCAATCATCCATTACGACCTCAAACCAGGTATGAGATGCACAGACCTCTCAATACTTCTGTACTGGGCCAAGCTTACGATTTGGCGCCATTTTAGTGAAGACGGACCGCAAGTCGTGACTGTTGAACACTGATTCTTGTGTTTGTGTAGGTAACATCCTGCTGGTAAATGGCACAGCATGTGGAGAAATAAAAATCACAGACTTTGGGCTGTCCAAGATCATGGATGACGACAACTATGGGGTGGATGGCATGGAGCTGACATCACAGGGGGCTGGGACATACTGGTGAGTGTTCCGGTACTGTTAGGGGATTTGTATACAACTTCAGATGAACTGTAATCTCCCTCAACACAAACCGATGTAGTTTATGGTCTGGATATGCAGTAGCCAAATTCAAATTGAAAAACCCTTACCTTGTTGGGCTCCAGGTATCTTCCCCCAGAATGCTTTGTGGTTGGAAAAGAACCACCTAAGATCTCCAACAAAGTAGACGTTTGGTCCGTTGGGGTCATCTTCTACCAGTGCCTCTATGGAAAGAAGGTAAACACGCATACACTAGCTGTGTGTCCGCTGAGATATTACCTTTCTTTCCTCATCTTTTAATTCTCTCTTCACCACACAGCCGTTCGGTCATAATCAATCGCAGCAGGACATCCTCCAGGAGAACACTATTCTCAAAGCCACAGAGGTGCAGTTTCCTCCCAAACCAGGAGTCTCACCAGAGGCGAAGGTACTTCTTCAGACAGTTCACTTATTTATTTATTTATTTATTTTTTAAAGCTTGTTAAGACTGTCAGCTCAAATCTGATTTTGTGCATATGCGGGTGGAATCTGATATGAATCAAAATTGTCCACACAGCCTATCACAATAGCTCATATCTGATTTGTGCTCTTTGGTTTCTCGGAAAGTGTGGTGGTTTTTATGGTCATGCTGTTGCGTTAGGCCTGCTCTAAAAACTCTTTACAATACAGATGTTAGTCATGACACTAGAATTGTATTGTTTTTATTTTGTATTGGCGGGAGGATGTGAAAAATCTACGCTAAATCTTATCTGACGGATCAGACTGAGACAGATTTCCAGAAATTCTGGAATAAACTGCAGATAGTTTTCGAAAACACGCATAAATTAAATGTATCCCATCTAAACAGCACTGCAGAAGCTTGCGGTCTCTCTGCTTGTTAGCCAGGGTTCAAAGTCTGCGCTGAAACATTGTTCTCATTAGCTGCTCAGTAACATTCTCAGACATTTTTAAAAATAAAGTAAGAAAAGACAATGATAATAATGATACTGCTAATAATAATACATTTATTATAACACTCACACAGTGTTCAAATTGGGATCTGTAGTATTTTTTCAATGTTTTCAGAGACTTCTCTTCCACCTTTATTTGTACTTTTTAAATTAAATTCCGCTCAAGCGCAAAACACGCCCAAGCAGGCCCGGATCTTTTATAATAATATTTCCCTAATGTATGTATTTAGTTACATTCCTAACTGGTTAGTTTGTTCTTAATTTGTTCGACTTGGCCATGGTTGTCATAAACTCTGCATGCTTTGACTTTTAAACCAATTTTCAGAAAACAAAAAGTAATAATTAGGGCTGCAGTTGATTTTTATCTCATCAAATCTAATTGCTTTTCTGATTACTGTGAACTAAATAATGCATGTCTTGTTTTATGTTTGTTGCTATGGTTGTCCCATATTAAGCTTTTAGCAATACTCGATACTTAATGCTGTGCTCGGCTCACTTTCCTGCTCTGACTAAATACAGTGGCACTAGGAAAGGTTGTGGGATTCTGTCATTAATGGGGTTTCGTGTTGCTAGGAGACTTGTCATAATAATGACTTCACTTAATGAGCCGGATTGGCTAATATTTGCTCATGGAAAAATAATGTTTGTTGTCGGCCTCCTTTAATATAAAACCTAGTTTCTGTATTTTATACAGCCTTCACCTAAACTACTTCCACGCTTTTTTTTTTTTTTACCAGTTTCTTGGTTCTAACGAGTTTCTTGTTCTCCTCAGGCATTCATCCGCAGATGTTTGGTGTACCGTAAGGAGGATCGAATCGACGTTCACCAGCTGGCCAGTGATCCCTACCTCCTCCCGCACATACGCAAGTCAGTGGCTGCCACCGGGAACTCCAGCATGGCCGTCGCCTCCACCTCCAGCTCCTCCAACAGCAGCGCCTCGAATTGAGAGCCCCGCCCATCCTCGCTAGATTTGATCGGAGCAGGCGGTGTGGGGTGTTCACATTTAGCCCCGCCCCTCTCTGCAGTGCACTGGGAGGGGTCTCATGCCCCTTACCTGCTGAGCAAGGGGGCGGGAGGAAAGGGTAAGAGAGGGATGGAGGCAAAACGCATCCCCCTCCACCCTTATTCCTCTCCCAGGCATCTGGAGGCTTGATCTGTTTCGTATTATTTTATTTTTTGGATGGGAGGGGACTAAAAAGCACCCCACGAGTGAGAGGGTGCATTACCCGTGAGAGGGAGCTAAACGTAACGGCTCAGACCGGTGGAAGAGACTAGTATATGCCCTGCACCCCACAAACACATGTGCACACACACATAAAAACACACATTTATAACGAGGTCAGCCTTTTTTTTTTTCTTACATGGAAACACCGTTGATGGGACAAACCCACTCATAATAATGTGCACTGAAGTGTACAATATTCCTAAAGAATCTGGAGATGCTCCATACTGACACAAAGACCGTCCTGGCCCATCTTCCTCTCTCTATCTCTCTCTCTCCTATCGTTTTTTTTGCCTCTCGAATGGATCTATGAACTTTTGGAAGCAATACTGTCAGTGGGTTCATTTTAACAATAGTTAACCCTAACCTTTAAACGCCTTTTTTGAACTGCTGTCAGATCACATAATAATTGCTGAGGTCAAATCAGCATCAGGACTTCTAGGTTAGCTGATCTTCTATGCTGCGAATCAGATGTTTGTACTGTGTGAGAGATGTAATGGACAGGTCTAGCCCAGACGTTTGTCTCTGGATGTGTTCATCTTTATGTCCTGCTCACTTTCACCCCTGTTCTATGACCAAAGCTGAGCTCTACCACTAGGTGGTGCTGTTTGACTTGAGTGTTTTAATTTAATTTTTTTTTTCTTTCTGTTTTTGTTCTTTTTTTGCTGTATGCTGTTAAGAAAATGTGTTTTAGAAAGCATATTCTTTTAGTTTTAGCGACACTAACTGATTTCCCCCTCCCGCCCCACCCGTCCCATAAGTATGTTCTTGTTCTCATTGTGTCTTTGGACAGAATCTAATGTTGCAAAATGAGATGAAGTTAGATTTTATTTTTCATTGATTAATTACGTCTTGTGCCTCACATAGAAACACACAGACACACGTGCGTTGGAAAATGACAAGCAGTCATATATGTTTAGGTCTGGGGATACGGCTGATTGCCTGATCCTGTTTTACTGTTTGTGGGAAAGAACTCTCTCAAGGGGACGGAGCTAGTTCAGGGGTACAGGGCAGAACTATGAGAGATCATTAAATACTATTGGTTATTAATACATTGTGTCGTCTGCTTTATTTGTCTTGTATATGGCTCGATGTTTACAGGTACTGTCTAAAACGGTTTGAATTGGCCATTTTTTTACTGAATTCTAAAAAATAAAGTGAACTCAAAATATTTACTAATAATTAATAAAATGCAGACAAGCCAAAAGCCAAAACTTTACAATTAGATTATAATGAAAATATTAAAAATAAGCTAATTCAAAATATTAATAAATGCTATAATAGTATATTTGAAAAATACTTATAAAATACAAATAAATTGTAGCTGAGAAACTTAACTTTTAGAAATGTTAAAGGTAATTAACCTGAAGATCTAAAAAAAAAACCAAACAGAATTAAGAAATGCTAAAAAGAACTTCTATTTTTCTTTTTATATATATATATATATATTTAAAAAATATATTTATGACAAGCATAGCATTAAATAATACAAAACAAAATGTTATTCAGTATATTACTGCATGAATTTACTTGCATCTGGTCTGTATTGAAGAACTACAGTGTTTTCATGTATGTGCATGTGAACACAACAGATTTCTCAACGTGATTAACAGACCTGAACTTGTTGCTAAATCTCTTGCTGTTTTGAAATGTTGTCAAGTGTATGTAGAGCAGTGTTTGTTTTCTTATCTTATTTTGTCCCGCATTAATCCAGTGGGCGGGATGTACCCGTATACAGGACTTATCCAGGTTGCATCTCACCTCTGTGCCTGTGTTTTCCTTCCAGCTCCTCAGCAAAGCTGGATTTGCAGTATTTATCAGTTGTACGCCAAGATGTGCAACTGCGCCCACCGCACGACCTCTGCAGAATCACTACTTGGAAGTCAAATTCAATGTGAAAGCTGATGGCATAATGTTGGAAAGGCATTAGACTTGGTTTGTGTCTGTGGATTTCGATGTTTGAGAAAGAGCGGATTTGTTAGTATGCAGAACTTGGGAATGGGTTGTGAAATCTCTGAAACCCTATAATTTTCTATTCAACCAGAAACAGATATTTTGGATGGGTGCTGGATGAATCACTGACCTATTCAGTCTCAAGCCGAGCCAAATGCTTTTGGGCCACTTAAAAATGTTCAACAGCTGTTTGACTTCATGGTCTAAATCAATTACAGGGATTAGGATTATTTCTAACCTGAACAGTCACTGAAAAGTCACCCACAGTCTGCAAAGACCCTAATAACATTCATTATATATGTAATTATTACTTTATTCTTTTTTTACGTTTTATTTTGACAACTGTGTTACAAAAGAAGTCTCATTTGCATCTTACGCAGATTTCCAGTCTCAGCGAATCACCATTTGGGGATTGTTTTGGCCAAACATGTTGCAGCTAGAACCTGTGGATGATTGCTTTACCAAACCAGGCCTGTCTAACCATTCCACCCCAGCCACTCCACCCACTTATTTACTCTGGCCTGGTGATCTCATGTGCGATTACATTACAGAACCTGTCCCGGATTGTCAAGCAGTGCAAGGAGTGTCAAAATCATCCACAGAATGAATTAAAGTATTCATATCTTAGGTTGTCTGACAAAGTCTGTCCAACATGGTTGTGTTTCTACTGACAGTAAGTAAAGCTGTCACTGGGGAATTATATCGCTACCATTATGTTACATAGTAGTACCTGAAGTGTCAATATTAATACATGTTAGTACATTTTGAGAGGGTGCTGTGGGAGTTGCAACGCATAAATGACTGAATGAATGCGGTCACATGACCTTAATACATTAGAGCAAATCTTGCTTTCTTTTTTATTTGCCGTGATATCTTTTTATATAACATTCAGTTTGTATGACAAGTAACATGTTTTTCTTTTTTTGTGTGTAAGACTATATTTATTCATTTCGCAGATGCTTTTATGTAAAAATAAGATAGTATTACTGCGTTAATCACCTCAATGACTTAATCACCTTAGAATGTTTGTTACAACAAGTGAAATCCAATCATCAAGAGGAAACATTAAAGATGACCTTTGTACTGATGTTTCACACTTTACTACGATAATTATCCTGAAGTTGCAAACAATGTGACTTAACAGAAATGTATCAATGAGAACGCTATGATAATGAGTTAAATTAACACTCACGTTCTGCAATGACACACATACAAAATCCTCGCGAAGCAAACATCGGTGAGAGAAAACAGAAATACCCCAATCTGCTGACGATTAAGATCACAAATATTCTCCCTACATTTCACAACGGCAAATCACTGTATGATGACATCTCATCTAGAACTAACCCGGTTTCACAGATGAGGCTTAAGCCTAATCCTAGACTAAAATGGAAGTCTGAGCTGTTTTAAATGAAGGGAACTTGCACGGAGTGAGCTTAAAACATGTCTGTGCCCTTGTTTTGTCTTAAGATGCCTGCCAATAATGCTTTTTTCTAAGGCAGGTCAATAAAAATTACTTAAATGTCCTAACTGAACTATGGCCTAATTTTGGTTTAGGCTAAGCCTTGGCTGTGAAACCGGGCATTATTGGGGCAGTTTCCCAAACAGGGTTTAAGACTAGTCCTAGATTCAAATAAATGTTAAGAGCTGTCTAAACTGCAAAAAGGCTTGCACTGAGATATCTTAAACTACATCATTGTGTTTTGGTCTTAAAATGCTCACAGATAATGCATTTTTGTAAGACATGTTTCTAAAAATTCTTAAATGTCCTAAATTAGCAAAGGTCTAGTCCTGGCTTTCTAATCTAATCTCTATCGGGAAACCAGCCCATTGTGTTATTATTAGTCTAACGTGATGTGCCAACTTTAGAAAACATGCAGGGTATTTGCTTGATTTTGTGAGGAGACTTTTAAATATGCTGTTTTATTCCCCAAGTATACTTCAGTACAGCTGAAATGTCATGTAATGCTGAACAATGTCGTGCTTCTCTTCCCTCAGAGCTAAGTGTGGCGAACCTCTGGTAATTTCTCAGTCCTGGGGCCTGTTACATAAAACGAGTTAACCAAATAAGCCAGGCTTATGGCAGATAGTCTGACTTATTTTAAACCAAGTAAGACTAACTGAAAGAACCCTGGCTTATTTGCTAAACTTGTTTTATGAAACAGGCCCCTGGACACTTATCATGGGTATCGGGTAATCATTCAAACTTCGGCTGTTTCTCCGCCTTCTTCTGCTTCACTTTCCTGGGACGTGTGCAGTGAAAGTGAGCGGTCTGCCCCTCTCATTCACTCTGAACCCATCACAGTCCACGCACACAGCGACACTGACACACTCTCAAAGCGTGTCTGTTCTTCGCCGTTCCTGCTTCTCTTTCTGCGGGAAAGAGGGAAATCCTCCGTTTCTCCTCGCGTTTCACCTTTCCGCGGGCATGCATCAGCACGGTGGCGAGCACCGGGAGGGCTGCTGGAGTCGCGCGTGGATAAACGTTTGCAGATGCACTTTATATTTATTTCTACTATTAAGCCTGGAGCGGAGCACCGTGCACTCAGGTAGGACGCATTTACACTTTTTTTTCCCCTCGTTATGCTTTTTCTCCCGACTGCTTTGTTGTCATGATTATAGACGCATTACGTGATTTAAAAATAATACTAATAATGCGAAGCTTGGTTTTATTTGGGGTGCTGTTGTGTTATGTTGGCTCCGGCTGCACTGATGTGAAGGAATGCCACGAAAGTCCAAACTCTGAGTGAAACCAGATGTGAAAAGACCGGGGGAGGGGAGGGGAGTGCGCGCGCTGGTGCTGCTGGGGCTAGGGATTCGATCCAGTGACTCGGATCATGTGAATCGATTCACTAAGAGAACTCACTTTGTTGATACTTTCTGCAGCTTACCTGCGCAACAAAGCAAAGCCGTATGAAAAATGTCCATAATTTCACCGGCTGTGTCTGCTTCTTCAGCAAACTATAGAAATAAGACACTTGGTTCATCTTCGTTACAATGATTTATTTATTTCAGCTCCTTCAGTCTCCTTTTTTGAGTCCATCAAATAAGTTATAGTTATTTATAGTTCGCATACAGATATTTTGCTCATTATTGTCCATTTATTGAAGGCTAAACAAAAGTACTTGCTTTAAGAGGGAGAGTTCGTGAACTAGTCAGTGTATGGACCTAAGGAATCTGATTCGTTCAATTAGGCTAAATGATTCGTTCATGAAACTCGTTAAGAGACGCAGCACCATCAGCACAGCTTTTGTTTTGTAGCGCACGCAGCTTTAGTGGTGGAAGTGGTATTTTTCGTTATAAACAGTCGTTGTTCTCGGCTGCAGAAGCATGTTCTAGGTTTCTCACTGCTCTGTTAACCAGTGTTCTCAAGCGCTTGATTCTCACCCCGTAAGCAGATGTGCCCTAAATATATCCGGTTACACAATAACGAGCCGCAGCTGAGGGCTGTCTGCGTCTCGGCGGTCTTGTATAGTTTTTAGTGCTTCTCTCAACTTCACAGTCCAGCAGAGACAGGATAGGTTTTTGCACCTATGTGTCAAGGACTATCACAACCTTATTAAAAAGGGGAAAAAAAGTTTAAAAGAACAGTGCAGTGTTGTTGAACAAGCTAAACACGTCACAAAAGACCTGACGCAAAATGCTGCAGTTGCCAGTGTTACCTCAGGTCTTGATTAATTAAAAATTAAATCTTGATTAACGTTTTGATTAATCACAACAATATTTGCATTAAACCTTTTTAAGCTGAATAATATAAATGACTAAAAATGCGATATTTTCCTCCTCAAATTAGAATCTGGTTGGTTATTTACATTTTGCTATCTAAAACGTTTTAATAGGAATGGATATTTTGATAACATATAAATTAATACAAATAAATAACATAAATAAAATTACAAATTATCACATTACTATTGATCATTCAGTGTTTTTGTGCTTTTTAGCCCACTGACACTTTAAAAAATAAGTCATTGTTTTAACATTTGGAATTTATTGTTGTTGTAATATCAAATTTAATATCCTATTTTTTTTATATACTTTTAATATACTTTTTTCATCTTTTTAGCTTTTTCTCTAGCCTTTTTATTGTTATTACTGATTATTTTATTATTGACTTTGAGTGTCACAAACATGCGGAAGCAGACCCTTATTTTATATCTGTTTGTGTCTCTGTTGAGGTTGGAGCTCAGGTCAGAGCTTTGGCTAGGTTAAGGGCTCAGTAACAGGAGCCGAGAAACAAATACCGGCCGGAATTTCCTGTGTGTTGGTCAATCTCTGTGTTTACAGAATAAAAGGATCATCTATACAACACCCTGACCTCTCTCTGCACCCTTCCTTTTGCTCCCTCACTTCTTTTTCCCCTCCCTGTCTCCCAGCTGGCTTGTTACCTTCCTTCCCCTAACTCCATCTCTCTCTTTCTCTCTCTCTCTCTCTCTCTCTCTCTCTCTCTCTCTCTCTCTCTCGCTCTCATATCCCTTACCCATTACCCTCCTCCAAAAAGGAGAAGGGAGAAACAAAAATACATCTGTCATAATAATAAACATTTGGCTTTGGTAGCTTAGTATCAGGGTTCAGGAAAACCACATACCACCAGATGACTGAGCTCACACACCCTTTCATGGAGTGGAGTCGCCCCCCATGGAGCGCCTGTTTCTTCTGCCTTTTCCATTTTCTGGTATCCTTTGTATTTTTCATGGGGAATTACACCCCAAATTCCAAAGCCATCGAATGGCTTCTAATATGTTGGCGATGGCAGGTTTGAAAAATGTAAAGAAGTACACTCCTAAAAATAAAAGTTCTAAAGGGGGGTAATCCCATAGAAGAACCATTTTCATTCTTTAAAAAGCCTTTCAGTGAACAGCTCTTGGAAGAACCTTTGAAGAACTTGATTTATTTTTTGCCATAAAGAAGCTTCTGTGCACCACAGAGGTTCTATGGATGTTGAAGGTTCTTCATGGAACCACATTTAAAGAACCTTTGTCTTTAAATGTGAAAGTTTTAAATAGCTGTTTTATCCAATTATTTTATTCTATAAATTAGACAAACCGACGGATATTTTAACCATATCCTGAAAAATCATTCATTCATTTTGGTTAAATAAGTATGTCTTCAGCATTCTCACAATTTTGTGTAGCTATATCTTATTGGACGTCAGTGCATTGTATTGCATATATATACTTGCATTAAATCAAACAACACTAATCAGAACATTTTTAATTCATAAGAAAACAATATTATTGCCTGAGGTGGAATATCATTATCGTAGCAATCTGTTTATTGTCGACAATTTTTGGCAAAAATTTTGAATCAGGCCTGTTTTAAGGGACTAGGCCCACTTTAAACCTTAAGAAAACAATTAATTGGAAACATTCCACATTTCCGATGCAGAGACCAAATTCACCCACACTAGTCATATCAAAGTCCTCATCAGCATTATGTTACCAGTGATCGCAAAAACAATTTGTATGGCTGCGCAGCCTCATCTGTGCCATGGTATGTTCTCATCTCTACCATCTGGAAGAAGGTGGTCCAGGAGCATTCATGCCAAAACCACAGGCTGAAAAAGTTCCTTCCTGAAAGCTGTCAGCCTACTCAATAACCGTCCAGCAAGCTCCTAATGGATGGGATTCTTCTTCTTCTCAGTGCTCTAACAGCACTTCAGACAAATCACCCATAGCCATTCATTTCTCTTTAATCACACAACCACTGCTGATCTGCAGACACTTTACATTACAGCCTGGCTATTGGTTTGTATTTATCACAGCATGCTCCTTAATGCATTATTTACTGACATCCTACAGCAGGGGATTTGTTCCTGGTTTATGTTATACAGTAGTTCTGGAAGTAAGTCGGCATTTAGAAGATGTGTTTATTCAAAGCAATCATTCCCTTGCAGTAACCTTGTTTTAAGTAAGGCACCGACACAATGATGATGACAAATCTTTGGGTTTACCTTTTTTATGAATATGTGGTTGTTAGTGTCCTTATATATGTGACCCTGGAACACAAATAGAGATTTATACATATATGAATAAATAAGCTTATAATGTATGGTGTATGGTTTGTTAGGATAGGACAATATCTGGAATCTGAGGGTGCAAAAAAATCTAAATACTGAGAAAATCTTCAATCAAGTTGTCCAGATTTCTCAGCAATGCATATTACTAAATACTAATATACTATACTAATATATTTATTAAAGTAGGAACCCATACAAGGTATTCTGGCTATTGCTACAAATATACCTGTGCTATTTAATACTGGTCCAGGGTCACACATAAACACATATACATATACACACATGTATATCTGATTTTCAGAAAACTGTCATTCATTTTTTTGTTTTTGTTGAAACACCCGTGATTAGTCATTTAAGTAAAGCCTTGATTTATAATAAATGCATTAAGATGATGCTCATGAAGTGCCTGAGCCTGATTTGCCCTTTATCTGTCAGAAGTGGAGAGAAACGCTTTGATGTTTGTTTGAAGGCGCATGTCTGTACCATCTTTCCTCCTGAAATACGTCTCCCTGGGGTCTTACCTCCACCAATTATATGACTCACTCAGATCACATGATGCCCTCAAATTCTTCTGCTGTTCTGCAGGAAGATGGAAAGACTTGTTTTAATCCCGGTTTGTCACGGATTGCACGTCATTAATAAGTGGAATCAGGACCTCATGGAAAGAATTGTACTACTTACATTTGTTCACATTTTCAACACTGAGATGTTATTTTACATCTCACTAGTTAAAAACTTGATCTTGGGTTTTCCATTTTCTGTTGCCAGATCCTGGTAAAAATCTGTTTAAATGCTTTTTAGAGCCATATTTTACATCGTTAAAGAACTTCTTGCTTACTTATGGAAATATATGTTCGTACATTGATGTTCAGAAAGTCTCCCAGGGTCTCCGTCAACTTTCTGTCTCTGTTTTGTTTTCAAAGAAGAAGGCCCTGTTTGTTTTTGGATTGATCCCATTTCCCATTTCTCTGCTTTAGAACTACTCTGTTTGGAAACACAGCTGTGTTTCTCTCGGGTCTTTCTTCAGGCTCCTTTTTCTGTCTTTCTTTTGCTCTGATTTTTTCTTTCTCTCTGACGTTGTGGTTGTAACCTTGCATTCCCCCCTGCAGGAATGAGAGGGTGCACGAGAGAGACAGATAAAGAGAGAGAGAAATGCAGAATGGAAGTATAAAAAGAAACCAGACTGGTGTATAAAAGTGCTTTCAGGATTTGGCTCCTCTGCCTTCTGCTTGATTCTCCTTCTAGCCATGTCTTTCCCTGTGCTTCTCTCACTAAACAACATATATCTAGTCAAATACCGATATATGTATGTATTCTTACAATACTGTAAGGATTTGGAAGCAGCTTTATAGCGTATGGCTAATTTTTTCTAAAAAGGCAAGGAAAGGAAGTGCCTCTCAAAGATTTTGGATAAGAAAATAATCGACAGTACAAAAACAAAACAAATACTGTGAAATAAGAGAATAAACTCAGTGACACTATAGTAAATAAGGTTACTGGGAGATCAGTAATTCTAGTCTACAAATCATCTAAACAGGGTAAACTGATAAAAATCGATGAATTATAACTTTTTATAAAAACACAGATTGCTTTAATATTTTTATTTATCAAGGATGCATTCAATTGATCAGAAGTGCAAGTGGAGACATTTCTAATCATAAAAAAGGAATATAAGTTCTTTTGAATTTTATAATCAATCATGAGAAAATATTAAGGAGCACGCATGTTTTTAACAAAAACAGCAGCAAATTAGAATGATTTCTGAAGGATCACATAACACTGAAGACTGGAGTAATGATGCTGAAAATTCAACTTTTTATCACATGCATAAATTACATTTTAAAATATACTCAAATAGAAACTAGTTATTTTAAGCTGTAACAACAATTTATAATATTACTGTTTTACTGTATTTTGGTAAATGCAGCCTTAATGAGCATAAGACAATTCTTTGAAACAAGTAAATGCATAATGTCTATAAAAACATATTCAGAAGACCACGTCAAGCCACTGACGGGTGCAGTTATGATGAAACCGGGATAAATGTGTGTGCTCACACAAAAGAGGAATATTGCCAATGTCTGCATTCTGTCAGGGCAGTTTCTGTTGGGCTTTTCTGTTTTGTTTTTGTAAATTACTATCTATTTGCAGTCAGACATATGATGTGTTCCAAAACCAAACCATTCAGAGATAAAAAAATAAATAAAAAAAATGATGAAAAGTTCCAGTTGCAGGCCACATTATACCATAGAGATCAGCCATTATGAAAGCCACACATACAGAATATGATTACATGAACCTTCAGATTTCCCTCAGACAATTACTTTTCACCTGTAATTAAATCAGTGTTTTACAAGTGAGGCAAGTCAAAACACTTAAAAATGTTTTGTTGGGCTGTTTGAACAGGATTTGTTGGATAAGAACTGCTTGTTTTTGTTGAACATACGAGTGGGTGAAAGAGAACCAAAAGGGGTTTGCTTAATCTGCTGCAGTAATAACATACTATAAAAACAGCTGTGAGTCAAAAACAGTTATAGTCACATGACTTTGAGAGTTTGATGTAAAGGATCAGACACGTGCACTGTAAAAATGACAGTGATTTCAACCTAAAACCTAAAATGTTGTTACAGTATTTTTTACAGTAGAATATTTCGGCAACCACAGCTGCCAATTTTTTACAGATTTCTTTTTAAAGTGTAGGATCGGCCATTTGGTTTAATGGTGGGTAACATCATTAAAAGCCTTTGTAAATGTCTATACTGGAATCAGGCATTAATTATTTTTTCTTATTTATGATTTCAGTGTTTTGTCTTGCACAGTATGCCAGGATAATAACTTCTCTTCTTTCTTTGTCTTCGACAGCACACACAGATGAATCTGACACTTTCGCGTTTTTCCATGAGGGAGCGCAGGGCTGCCTGGGGGTACGAGATCACATGCTCTACCTCTCTCCTTCCTGCAAGGGTGACGCCCAGCTGTGGAAATGGGTGACCAGGGGGCGGCTCTTCAACATTGGCTCCTCCCTCTGCCTGGGCATCACCACGGGCAACGTGAGCACATTTGGCGACAAGTCACCGCTGGGTGCATTTCGGTGTGACTACGAGCCTCCGCGAGTGCGCTGGACCTGGAGCTGCAGCAAGTTCTTGGAGATACTTGAAAATAACTTGCCCTCCCCTAAATTACTCCTCAACACCGGCAATGCCTCGGCTGCCAGCTCCCCACCTGCAAGATCCCCTTCCCAGAAGCCTCTTTGGCAAGTCTATGACAATCAAGACCTTTGCGCCAAGTCTTACCGAGGTCAGCACATTAAAAGTTGTTGTTTCTTTCTCTCTTACACAGTATTGGTTATTTGCCTGTCCATACTAAAGGGAATTGCATCCAGTCAGCATTTATTTGATATATTATATATATTAGCTTTCAAAATGTTGTGGTTGGTAAGATATTTTGGTAACACTTTACAATAAGGTGGTAATGTTAGTTAATATATTAGTTAACATGAACAAACAATGGACCCTACATTTATTACACTTATTTATTAATCTTTGTTAATGTTATTTAATACAAATACAGTTGTTTGTTCATGTTAGTTCACAGTGCATTAACTAATGTTAACAAACAAAAACAGTAAAAGCTGTTATTATTTCTGTGAAAAGCATGATGCATTTAGGTTAGGTTTCCATGATGACTAGAAAGATGGAAAAAAGAAGCATTTATTAAAAATATACATATTTGGTAAAATCTTTATGTCTTTACTGTTTCTTGGGACAGTTTTTTATTCCTGTCACACATATTTGTTTATTCATTTACATATTGATAACAGTGTTATTGAAAATGAGAAATAATAATAATAAATTAGAAAATGAAACAAAGGGCAAGGAAGGTAGTCCAGAAAGAGTAAAGGATGTTTAAACTAGGCCACATGTCTTTTGGACCTCAGTGATATTTAGACTAGGATTTTCCGTGAGTGGATGATTTTTGCCAAGGGCAACTCTAAATTTGTCCTGATTGGCTACTCACCAAAAAAGAAGCCAATTAAAAAGTCTGGCCAGTGTTTGTATACAGTGCTGAGGCCCAGTCGTCTCTCAGTCTGAGTCCCATCAGACAATCTGTCTCATAGTGACTAATTTAGTTCTGAAATCACAGCCATTCCTTACTCCAAAGTAGTTAATTTGTGGTTTAGTTAGTTCACATCACAATGACTGCGGATTTTTTTTCTTTCAGAAGTACTAAGTTTCATTTATTTAACATTACCGATGGACACTGTGGTTCAATAGTAGTCTAAGAGGCATTAATTGATTAATTTATTTTTTTACATTTCATGATTTTTGAGTATGTTAACATTTGTTTAATGTTTGCATTCATCTGCCCAAGTTAATGGAGCAATGTACAGTGTTTCCTGCTCTGTTGCGGGTGTACTTTGATGCTACTGAATTCTAGATGCAAGAGATGTTTTTGCATTACATGTGATGGGATACTGGGTGACAGTAAATTGACAACCTCTTGCTATAGCTTTATCTTCGATGTTTGCATGCAGAAACGAGCATATAGCAAGACCACTATAGTCCGATTTATAAAGAAATGACTCTACTAAACCAATTCTTTTCCATGAATCGTTCTCCACCTCATGAGTTATCGGCCTATGTTTGGTGTAGTTCACTCAACAATTCTGTCATGCTGTTTAAAACCTGTAAGACCATTTTTGGGTGAACTATCCTATAAATCAGTATTGAAACAAATTGTTTTATGCATTAAAATAATTTCTGTATCACTGAATGTTATTCATTGTTATATTAAATATTTTATATTCAGAAGTTACAATAAATATATTATTAAAATATTTTATTAAACCTTAGAATAAAATTTAATTGGAATACAGTATTATTTTAATGTAAAAAAAATATTGCATTGAAATATTTAACTGAAAATAATTTTAATAGCATTTTTGTTTAGTGTACATAGTTATTTGGGCTTAAGAAGAACTAGCAGAAGCTGTCAATTGATTCATTAAGGAAATAAGATTATTTAGTGGAAAGGCAATTTAATTGAAACTGAAAAAGCCTTTCAGAAGCAGACGCTCCTGCAAATATTCCTCCTCTCTTTTTCTCTCACCTCTGTGTTTCGTGGTCTTAGTGACTCGCTTTGGAGAGTTCCTGACAGAAAGTTGCACTGTTATGTGCCAATGCAGAGCTGTTTTTATGCGTGTGCATGTGTATATGTGTGTGTGTTTGCGTACACAAGAATAAAACTGCATAAGTTCTGAAGTTCAGCTGAGAGTTACATTTGCGGATGTGCGTATGTGTCCTACTTTTTCACAGCTCTGAACTACAGCAGCAGCAGAACTGTAACACAGCTACACCCTCTCTCCAGTCTGACATGTGCTCTCTGTTTTTCCTATATACTGCAGTTATCTGTCTTTTAGTCTTAGTATACCTCCCCCTCCTCACGTTCTCTCTCTTTGTAGACTGAGAGCTAATCTGTACAGTCAGACAGAATGCCCAGGGGTTTCTATAGTAACAGCTGCATTCCAACCGAGGGGCAATTGAGAGGAAGAAAGTGTGAAAATGCAAAGAAGGAAGGAGAGAGGAGGGGTAACAGAGTTCAGCAAGAGAGGCAGAAGTTTCACATAGACATGAACTGACTATCAATTATGATATATTTTAAAATCTGTTGGTTATTTGTTTGTTCTATTCATTGTTCTGTCTTTATATCGGTTTATCTATTTATACAGTGTGTCAACTGTTCATTCTGTCTATCTGTTTGTCTGTTTTTTCTTCTGTCTATCCGTCTGTAAAATGGAAACCATTGTTTCTAATGACTATATCCATGTTTTTTCTTGGGTAGCATGACAATGCAAAACTGAAGCGGTTTTAGAAACACAGTTATGTCCGACCGCACAGTCTGAGCAAATGAAAAGCAGTTTTCAGCCATAACTGCCAGGTCTACACTGTTACTTCTGGGATTTAGGATTTATGGTGGATTGGACTACAGATACTAAAACTCACATAAAAGCAATAAAATCAGTTTTGATCTTCGTGATAAAATGCTCCCTCTTCTATCCTGCATGTTAAAACTATGTATTGGTAATTTCCTGTCTTTATGAATTCCTTCTATAGAAGTTAGAGATCTTATATGTTTCTCTTCTACACAGAAATCTACACCATCCAAGGAAACGCTCATGGCAGCCCATGCTACTTCCCCTTCCTGTACGACGGCCAGTGGTTTCACAGCTGCACCAGCGTGGGCAGAGAGGATGGCTTTCACTGGTGTGCCATTACTCATGATTACGGAAAGGACCAGCGCTGGGGCTTTTGCCCAGTGAAGAGTGAGTGAATCCAGCTGATGCAGCTCACGTCACTCATAGAGTCGAGCTGTTCAGAATCCTTACTGTCTGCAAGCTGGAATGTGAGACTACTGTATATCATCTTCCTGCTCACTAAAACGCATATCTCTCTCTTTCAATAGGTACTGACTGTGAGACGTTTTGGGACATAAACCCTTTGATGGATAACTGCTACCAGTTTAACTTTCAGGCCACGCTGTCCTGGAGTGAAGCTCGTACTAGCTGCAAACAGCAAGGAGCGGACCTGCTTAGCATCATTAAAGTAGAGGAACAGATCTTCATCAACGGTGAGAGATGGAGGGTTATAAACATGGTTATATTCATTACTTTTAAAAGGATTTGTTTAAAAGAAAGGGATTCTGGTAGATGCAGAGCAAATAAGGCAGAAACTGCTGCTCTCGTTTTTGTTTAAAACTCAGTGGAATGTGTTTATGAAGTGTGTGTGTATGTGTGTGTGTACTGTAGGTTTGCTAACTGGGTACAGCGCCACTCTGTGGATGGGCCTCAATGATTTAGATATCAATGGAGGCTGGCAGTGGGCTGACTCTGCCCCTTTCAAATATCTCAACTGGGAAACAGGTAAGGCCACACCTCTTACAGCCACACCGTCATATAACCATGCCTACTTGGCCGTTGAATCAGTATATATTAGAAAAACTGCAAATCAATTTTCGAAACTTTAGCTAACTTTACGCTTCGGCTATGAAAAGCTGAATAATTAATTCTGGTCAATTGGAGCATTCGGCTGTCTGTATTTTCATATGACGACAGCTGTTTAAGTATAATCTTCATAACTAGCCGCTGGTACTCTTAAATATCTAAATTCATGTCCATTTATTGATTTATTTGCATGTTCTGGGTCAGTAAGATTCTTTTTTCAAGAAATTAATACTTTTAATCAGAAAACATAAATTAAAATGCTAAAAAGTCCAATTTATCAGCTTTGCCATCACAGGCAAGCATTTTCAAATACATTAAAAATAGAAAACTGTATTTTAATAATAATACTAATAATATTTCATCATTATCATTATTTTACTGTATTTTTGAACAGTAGTGAATTTATGCTTATGCATTAATTAACTTTTTTATTCATTCATTTTCTTTTTTATTACTAGACCTCAGATTATGACCAGTGATCAAACATTTTTCTTCTGTTAGTGTAATTAGAGCAGATTTGCATTAAGAAGGATATGTTTTTATCTCATTTGTCTCACGGATGTGTGTGTGTGTTGTAGAAATGCCAGACTATACCGAGGAGGAAAACTGTGGAGTGATCAGCACTGACGCTCAGGGTCGCTGGCACAACCGGGATTGTTCAGTGGCTCTGCCTTACATTTGCAAGAAACGACCTAACGCCACACTCGACCCCTTCACCACAGGTATGTGTGCACTGCGTGTGTGTGCACATGCATTTTTGGCTTGCGGTTCACACATAAATGTACAGTGCAATGTTACCACTGCTTACACTTATACTTTAAATGAATAAATATCACTTGATTTATTTCAGAGGTAAACCTTGTCTGGCCCAGCCATGCAATTTGAGTATCTTGCCCCAAAGTTGCATGTTTTTCAGCAAGCCGAGAAGTTTTTAGCTTTTAGATTCTGCTGATGTACCTGGCAGTCTGGATCTCACCTGTGTATGTGTGTGAAACAGACTCCTGGGCAGATGATGGGCATTACCAGTGTGATGTAGGCTGGCAAAACTTCCAGGCGGGCTGCTATAGGCTGAACTCAGACAACCTAGACTGGAGCTCCGCCCACAAAATATGTCAAAAGATGGAGGCTAACCTGGTTAGCATCCACACCCTCCCAGAGCTTGAATTCATCACTAAGCATATGAAGAAAGGTATACATACACATGTAAATGTCAAATTTCATTTGTCAATATTTTCTTTACAGTAAAAACAGAAACTGCTTATTTCTTTATCTAAATCTTATAAATAACAATTTGCCAATGGGATAAAAGTAAATTTAATTCAAGATATATTCTCTCTTAATATTTTTACATTATTTGGCAAAATCTCTGCAGTGTTTCAGACTCTCTATCTAACTTCCTGTCTTTTAGATATAGAGGAGTTATGGATTGGTCTACATGATACAGAAATGCAGATGAACTTTGAATGGACAGATCGCACTCCGGTCATCTTCACATACTGGCACCCATTCGAACCCAACAATTTTCGAAATGTAAATGAGGATTGTGTCACCATCTGGGGGCCTGTAAGTATATATATAAAAAGAAATTTATATGCATATAAATATGTATAGTTCAAAAGTTGATTATTCAATATCATTAGTTTGAGATATTTATTTACATTTATGCATTTAGCAGACATTATTCAAAGCAAAGAAAACAAGAGGAACAATGGCAATTCATTAAAGCCAAAAAATGTACAGGTTTATGTAATGTATCATGCGTTCAGCAAAAATGTTAATTTTAAACTGTTTTCAATATTGATTGTATCACATTTGAATGATTTCTGAAAGAACATGTGACACTGTAGACTTTAGCTGCAGAAAAAAAAACACTTTTGCCATCACAGGAATAAATTACATCCAAAAATAGTTGTTTTAAACTTTAATAATATTTTACAGTTGTACTGTTTTTAAACAAATGCATACAAGCATAAGTTCAGCATAGCCCAACCCCAAACATTTAAATGATACTGTAGAACAAAACAAGAAAAAACTGCACAAAATACATACAAAAAACCCAAATCATGACAAAAAGTATAATTTTGCGGTGAAATAGCCAGACATGTTTTGTGAGGATTGAGTTAAAGTTACAGTGAGTGGATGCAGAGTGTGTATGGTAGCGAACCATATCCCTTTTCAACTGTCAGAATGATGTCAATGCATATAAATCTGCTTTTCTTTATACTTGTAATTAAGATCGTGATCCTAAAAATCTAAATTTATGGCAGCTTCATAATGATAACCCCTCATTATACAGTGTGTGTGTGTATTTGTAGGAGGGCCGCTGGAACGATAGCCCATGTAATTACTCGCTCCCCTCGATCTGTAAGAAACCAGCACAGAAGGCTGACGACCGGATAGAGAACCACGGCTGTAAACGGGTACACTCTGGTTTTTCACTCCGCTGCCTTTCTCCTTATGCCTCTAATTTATCTTTGCCCTTTTTCCTTTTTCATTAGTTTTAATCCTCTAATTAGCCTTTCTTGTTTTGTTCTCAGCAGCTCCTGCAGTGTTCTGTTTGTTACTTCTGTTTAGCTGGATTTCTCCCCCTACATACTTTCTGTTGCTCTCTTTCTCTCAGCATAAAGACTCTATTCACAGTCGCCGCTGTGTCATGCTGTTAAAACTCCAGATGTGGTCAGTAGACCCAGACCTGCCACAGGCATACAGTAAACAGAGAGGTCTGACTCACACACGCTACTCTTCATAACTCATAACTGTTTGCTCGAAGAGGACAAAAAGTTTAAGGTCATGGACGAAGTTACGCTTGCATACACTGGTTGCATTTTATTCTCATTGCCTTAAATGTCTATTATCCCTCCATCCACTTCATCCACAGCAGCTCTACAGTTTTAAATGAGTGTTGCTTTTACCTTGCTGTGACCCTAATAGGCATTTGTAAAATAAAAGCTGTGACCCTGGATGCCATCACCTAGGTCAGAGGTCAGAGGTTACTACCCTAAAGCTTTAAAACAGTTTGTTTGACCAAGTTACTTTTCCCCCCTAAAGAAATTTTATCTCACCTATGCGAGTGTGGGTGTTCTGGGTGGTTGCTATCCGGTGTTTTGCTTTAGAGATAAGATTAATGTAGTAGGTCTATGCCGTATGCCGTTATTTTTAAGTTAATACTTCTATTCAAGAAGTATGCATTAATTTCATCAGCAGACACAGTTATTAGAGACTGATCTAAAATAAATGCTCTTTCTGCACAAAATAACAGTTGCAACAAAGCTATTATTAGCACAAAAGACAAAGTGAGCAGAAAAGCAGCATATTAACAAGATTTCTGAAATATCATGTGACACTGAAGACTGGAATTAGGATGTTGAACATTCAGCTTTACTGCAGGAATAAGCTACATTTGAAAATATATTAAAATAGAAAAGAGTATAATAAAATTTAAAATTGTATAATATTTCGTAGTTTGGCTGTTTTTACTTAGTCTGGCTTCCGTGACTATTAAGCTCATACGAGCTTAGTCTGGCCAAGCTACCTTACTACCCGCCTTCTGGGAGGAGGGCTTAACCTGTGTCCATCAGATGTATACTACTGGATGAATCTACAACCAATCAGACCAATCATTCCGAAAGCTTGTTCTCATTGGTTCCCACTTATTTTAGAACGGAAATGCTCTACAACGGCAGCTTTGCCAGACTAACTTTTCTTGTGAAGTGAATGTAGCGTCAATGGAAGTATGGGCGGGCCCAGGCTAGTTTTTACTGTAGTTTTAATCAAATAAATACTTAGTGAGGAAATTAGGAAATCTTATGTACATGAAAAAAAAAAGTATTTCAAACATGTAATGTGATGTACTGTAGATAGAACAAGCATAACTGTCAAGAAAATATTGTAAAAAAAGTAAAAATAAAATAATAATAATAATGACAAAAGTAAAATTTTCTGAAATTGCTAGACAAGTTCTTAAAAGGGTTTTGTGGGAATCATGCTCAAGTGTGTTTGAGTTAGTGTTAAGTGTAAGTGTTAATGCAGAGTGGAGTATTTTCCCAGCAGACTTTATCCCTGTAGAACCATATCAGAATCATTTTAGAAACCTTTGAATAATACTGTATCTACAATGCATATTATTATTAATCTCTTCCTTTTTCAATCATATTGCAAGGCATGAACACTGTTGCTGCATTCTAACCCTTTTTGCCAATAAAAATTGTGGCTTTAACAATTTAATCTTCATTTTTGGAACAGACTGCTCTATTTGGAGTCACAGCGAGTTTATCATTGTCAGACAATGAGCGAACACATCTGACTCTCTGTAATGTCTTTAACAGTAGAGCAGACAGCCGGCAGACAGGTCAAGTTTCTGCCTCTTGCCTTGTGCTGACGTGTAATTTAGAAACATTCCTTAAAATGTGTCTGTCCATGTGTGAAGGCATGCATGTGTGTGCATGTTTTGTGCCTGTGATTTTAATTGTTTTGCTATTGGTCTGATATATATAGGTTATTAATATAGGGTAAATCCACCTACTGACAGAACCAGTTTTATACCAGCATGAATTCCTAGCTACTCCAGATTGCTTTATGCTGGTGTTCATGCATATAATAAGAAAATGTCATTAATTAAGTAGATAGATGCATAAATAAATAAAACTAATGTCCAGATGCTTTTCAGTTTTCACTGTACATTTATCATAAATAACAAAAAATACGCTGAACTGTTCAGAAACATTTACCAATGTATTATTTTTCAATCATTATAACACAGCACACTTTCTCTCTCCCTCTGGTGAATCTGCTCAGGGTTGGAGATGGCACAGTCCTTCCTGCTTCAAGGTTGGAGAAGAATCTCTAACCTTTAATGATGCAAAAGGAATGTGTGCTAGCAACAATGCCACACTCGCCATTATTAATAACAGGTACTGGACATGAGCCTAGCTACATAGACTGCATTTGTATTCAGCTTGTAATGCTCTTCCCGAAATCTGTGAAATATAAAGTAACTTATGAGGTGCGTTTGTGTTTCCAGGTTTGAGCAGGCCTTTGTGAGCAGCCTGGTGTTTGGCCGATCTGTCGATCAGTTCTGGCTCGGCTTGTATAATGGGAACAGCACCGGAACGTTCCGCTGGATAACGGGGGAAGAGCTCACATACACCAACTGGAACAGAGGCCAGCCAGGTACGGAAACACTCAAGCGTGTGCAAGGCATGAGCATGTGTGCACCTGAGTAATTTGTGTCTGGTGCTAATCCAGAAAAGTGCTGAGGATGAAGCTGGCTTTGTCTTGTTCTGTTGTAGCACAGATAAAGGGAGGTTGTGTGGTGATGGTAGCGGGGCAGGCCATGGGTCTGTGGGAGGTGAAGGACTGTGCCAGTTTGCGCTCCAAATACATTTGCAAACAGAATAAGGACTCTGTCATCCCCAGCCCACCTGTTCCTCAGCCGACTCCCTCTCTAACAGGATCATGCCCATCAGAATGGAGAAGCACCGATAAGTTTCGCTTCTGCTACAAGGTGCGTCCCATTCAAAATGTTAATTCTATATTAACATTTGAGTTGAATTTGCAGAACAGAACTTTAAATGTAATAAATATCATTGCAAAAAGTAAGCCATATTATTACCCAGCTCTCTATATAAAGTTGAATAGCATATATATTATATATCCAGATTTATATGCGCACATTCAGTAACACCCAGGTCTTTGAAATTAAATTAGGTATAAATAATTTATATTATATCTACATTTCATCCAGTTTAATCACTGTATATTCACCCAGGGATATATATGTACTATACAGTATAGCAAGTCTTGCTTGATTGCTTGTATTATTGGAATTATTATTATTATGTAAACTTTTATCAGCCAGCTCTAATCTTGTAATGAATCGTAGGAGTTGTTCGGATCCATTTGCAGCTTTTAATAAATCCAGGTCAAACAGGCAGAAGGTCAGATACAGAGGCAGGCAGTAACATCACAGGGCAGGCAGAATCGGAGTCAAATAAACAGGCGAATTGGTCAGGGCAGGCAGCGAGAATCAGAGTCCAGAAACAATCAAAAGCAAACATGGTAGAACAGACAAGAATAAACGTTCAGAATTGATGGCCACAGCAAATCTAGACTTCGCGTCTAATCCTCGCAAAGTCAGTGTTTAAATACCCTAGATAATGTCCAACACCTGCCGTGAATCAACCAAGGTACGTGGGGAATAAAGGTCCGGGTGGAAACACTAATACTCGGGTGATGGTTCCCGCTGCTGTTGTCCGGAGAGAGCCACGGAGGCACGGTTTGTGACAGAGCCCCTCCCCTGCGAGTGGCTGCTGAAGCGAGCATTCGTTCGGCGCCGGGGACTTCAACAAGGTCTGGGGGCTGGCTTCTCAGGATGGTTTCAGTGGAATACCTCTGTGAGAGCGGGGCCGTAGATATCCTGGGAGTTGACCCACGACCTCTCCTCTGGGCCATAGCCTTCCCAGTCGATGAGATACCTCAGGATACGGCCTCGACACCTGGAGTCCAGGATCTCGCGGACCTGATAGATGTCCTCATTGTCCTGGAGCAGGGGAGGGACCTCAGGGACCGCAACCTCTTCCTGGTCCTTCTCTCCATCAGGTGCAGCAGCAGGCTTGAGCAGGGAGACATGAAACTTGGGTGAGATTCTATAATTATCTGGCAATTCTAATCGGTAGGATACAGGAGATATTTGTCTTATGATTTTGAAAGGACCCACGTACCTTGGACTCAACTTTCGACAGGGCAGGTGTAGACGCAGGTCTCTGGCAGACAACCACACCCATTGGCCAGGCTCATAGGGAGGATGAGATCGTCGTAAGCGATCAGCTTGGGCTGTGACATGCCGAATGGCTCTTTGGAGTTGTGCATGAGCTGAGTTCCAGGTTTGCTCACTCCGTCTCAGCAAATGATCCATGGAAGGTAAGTCTGACGTCCTCCTGACCAGGGAAACAGTGGTGGTTGGAAGCCCAGCACGCATTGAAATGGAGTGATGTTAGTGGATGCTTTTCTTAGTGAGTTTTGAGCATATTCCGCCCAAAACAGGAACTGGCTCCAATCGTGTTGGTTGCTATGGCTAAGCTCTGAGAAACCGAATCAGCCCTCGGTTTAGACGTTCCACCTGTCCGTTGGACTCTGGATGATAACCTGATGTCAGGCTCACGTTTATGTTCATGTGCATACAGAATGCCTTCCAGACTCGGGATGTGAATTGAGGGCCCCTGTCGGAGACGATGTCCTCTGGTAGACCGTAGAATCTAAACACTTGTTCCATTATTATCTGTGCTGTCTCCCAGGCCGTGGGAAGTTTGAGCAGGGGTATCAGACGACAGGCCTTCGAGAATCTATCAATCATTCTGCTGGAGCGAGTTTTCTGGAATAGTAAGCACATGGGTAGAGTTTGGCTGGATCACCTTGACGTTGAGATAGGACCGCTCCTACACCAGTATTAGAAGCGCCCACCTCCACAATAAACTGTTGGGTCGTATCTGGGTGCTTAAGAATGGGTGCCATGGTGAATTTTGTTTGAGTGCTCTGAAGGCCTCCTCACTTTCAGTTTTCCATGGTAATCGTTTGTATCCCTTTCTGTTAGAGGTGCGGCGGTTTGGCTGTAGTTTCGAATGAACCTTCGGTAGAAGTTGGCAAAGCCCAGGAATCTCTGGAGTTCTTTGAGGTTTTGCGGTTTAGGCCAATTAACACAATTATCACGAACCTGTTGAGCAAGTCCCTGAAGATGTCATTGACCAGTGCTTAAAATACTGAGGGACTGTTTGATAACCCGAATGGCATCACAAGATATTCATAATGTCCAGTGGTGGTAGAGAACGCCATTTTCCATTCATCTCCCTCCCGGATTCGTATGAGGTTGTAGGCACTACGTAGGTCGAGCTTGGTAAAGTAGCGGGCAGAGCAGAGCTGTTCAAGAGGCAGCGGGTATCTATACTTAATGGTGATGACGTTGAGTGATCGATAGTCAATGCAAGGTCTGAGTCCACCATCTTTCTTCTTTACAAAGAAGAAGCCCACCGAGGCTGGAGACGTGGATGGCCGAATGAAACCCTTTGCCAGTTCCTCCTGAATATATTGGTTCATGCATTCAGTTTCTGGTTGTGAGAGTGGGAATACCCTGCCACGTGGTGGTGTGGTTCCTGGCATGAGTTCAATAGCGCAGTCTGTGGAGCTTCTTTGGGTGATAGTTGGATGTGGTGAATAGGTCTGGTAGTTTTGTTGAGGCATTGTTGTTGACAGAATGACGACCACTGGGTGACTTGGTGTGTGCTCCAGGAAATGACAGGATCATGCAGCTCCAGGCAGGGAAGGCCCAGGATGACAGGGTGCTCTGGTGAGTGAATAACATAGAAGTGAAGTTTTTCCTCATGTAGTGAGCTGGTGAACAGTGTTAGTGGTGATGTCTGGTTAATGATCGGCCATCGATGGCTGCCACAGCCACGTTGGGGTTACATGCAATGAGATTGTGGTCAGTAAAAAAAGTCATGATCAATAATGAATTCCTGCCGCTCCTGAATCCACAAAGGCTTTGGTCTGAATATGCATGTCTTTATGAACAATCTGTATTTCAAGTTTCATGGCAGAATTAAGAGAGATTGAACTCACCCGGTAGGATTTAGGTCTGATGGGCCTGGCGGGGCCGTTTGTGTGAATGTGTCCAGGCTTTCCACAATACAGGCAGAGATTGTTCTCCAGTCTTCTCTCACGTTCTTCGGAGGAGAGATGTGTAGCTCGTAACTGCATTGGTTCCACGGAAGAAAAACTGGAGAAACTGGGAGACGCCCCTGGGGTGTGACGGCCTTTCCTAGAGCGGAGCAGATGATCGGTGTGGATCGCTAAATCCATATAACGTTCCAGTGGCATATCCTCATCTTTACATGCTAGCTCTGCCTGCAGCTCCTCGCGAAGGCCACGTCTATATATGGTGAGGAGTGGATCGCGCTCCCACCCAGTTTGGGCCGCCAGGGTGCGAAAAGTCATTGTGAATTCAGCAGCTGAGGAGGTGCCTTGCTTTAAAGATAACAGTTCATCTCTAGCATTTTTTCCATCAGCAGTGTAATCAAAAACCTCCTTAAACTGGCGCAAAAATCTTTAATAAGAAGGAAATGCCATCTGGCGCCCCTCCCATAGTGCTGTCACCCATTCTACTGCCTTGCCAGTCAGTAGTGAACAGATTAGTGACACCCTGCTGTCGTCATCGGGATAGCAGGAGGATTGAGATTGCATGTAAATATCACATTGGAGCAAAAACCCTTTACACTTGCCTGGAGATCCATTGTATTTTTCGGGTAGCGCCAGATGAGTCGGATTATTCACACTCACACTCGGTGCTGGTTGAGGAGTGGAAGGAACAGGAGGATCGGCTGGCATGGTTTGAATCACAGTGAGAGCTTGGACGGAACGAACTAACTCCTCCGTTAGTGTGGTGTGTGACTTGGTGAGTTTGTGGTGAGTTTCTGTAGAACAAACAAGAAAAAACGCTCAGAATTAATGGCCACGGCAAATCAAGACTTTGCGTCTAATCCTTGCAAAGTCAGCGTTTAAATACCCTAGATAATGTCCAACACCTGGCGCGAATCAACCAAGGTACGTGGGGAATAAAGGTCCGGGTGGAAACTAATACTCGGGTGATGGTTCCCGCTGCTGCTGTTCGGAGAGAGCCATGGAGGCATGGTTTGTGACAAATCTGCTAAATTACTATTAGACACAAAGATATTATAATGAAATGAAAATGCAAATAATTTTCTACAAATTCAGGATCATAAAAAAAATAATTTTACCTTTTATTTAGTACTTTCATGTATAAATTACTTCACATAAAAGATGTTTACATGTAGTCCAAGAAACAAAATCATTTCTGAATTTCTTTTTTTTTGTTCAATTACCCTTTGATTCTTAATACTCAGTTATTAGCTGGATGATCCATGAATGTTTTCATGTTTTATGATAGCTGTTCATGAGAAAAATCCTCCAGGTCCTGCACATTCTTTGGTTTTCCTGCATCTCCTGCATATTTTACTCCTTTCCAGCTGTGGCTGGAAGTTTTGAGATCCATCTTTTTTATTTTATAGTCCTGTTGCTCATACTATGTACTTATTGTAGTAATTGCAATATTTAGGTAATAACTAGGTGCTACCCCTAAACCTAACCTAACATGTAGTTACTTTATATTACCAGCACTTTCTTATGCAAGTACACTGTTAGTGCACATACTGTAAAATAAAGTAAATTCTTCTTCCTCTTATTCCATTACAAATCCAGTTCAGCATCCTGTCAGTGTGTCCATTTAATTCAAGTGAACATATTCTTACATTTAGAGTTTTGGCTGGTCCTGGTGTGTTGTTTGTGTGTTTGGGGTGTGTGTGGTCCACTCAGTGCTGTGCTTTTGCAGGTTTTTCATGCAGGTGAACTGGAGAAGAGACTGACTTGGATTCAAGCTCATAGTTTCTGCCAGAAACACGGAGCTCAGCTCGCCAGCTTCAACACCCCTGAGGAAGAGACATTTGTCTTCCAGATCCTCCATGAGGCCTTCGGGTAAGAGTCTAAAATCCAGCTCTAAAGCAACACTGTGTGTGTGTTTGTAATGTGTTTGAATGAGAATTAATAAAATTTCCTTTATTCATCAGTTTTACACTCAAATGCCCCTTGTCAGAATATTCTGAGCTTGTGTTTTTCACTGTAAGATAAGTTGGACATTAGGATTCTAACCTCTCTGCCTTCTGATTGGTTGTGTGGGCAGGGAGGCAGAGGATCATGACCAGCACTGGCTGTGGATCGGTATTTCCCGCAGGAATAGTGACAGTTGGACATGGAGTGATGGATCAGCTGTGAGTGTCCTAAAATACTGTTCTTTTTTATTGTACTTCCCTGTACTAGTTCAGTGTGTAAGTGTGTATACTTAATATTCTAATAACACTAATAGCTGTTTTAATAACCATTCTTGAGGATTAATGATATTCAGTATAATTTAAGAGGAAAAATTTTCAGATCAGATCAAGGCCCCATTTAGGAGCTAAATGTTTTTTTTTAAAAGCCATTATTGTATTCAATTATAATATTTAATATATTCAAAATAAACTATTTTAGAAATTTGCATAACTGGTAAAATGTATAGCTATTATAAAAAATGAATTACTGAGTTCATTTAAAAATGTTTCATATATATCCAGGTTTTACAAGAATCCTGTTTTTTCAAAGATAAAAACATTGTTTTTTCAAGGGGTAAATCAAAGTAAGAAAGATCACGTTGACATTTTTTTATTGATAACGTTTTTAAGGTTTTAATGCTTGTTTTGTAAGCATGTTGATGCCCCCTAGTGGTCCCTGGCCCCCAGGTAGAAATCCACTGCCATAAAAAAATAAAAAATAAATAAAATCACCACTACCACAAATACCAGAGTAACATGGTATTGTTTTCTGCTTCCGTTTCTAACATGTAAAGTCAATTTTTTTGTCTCTCAGGTGTCCTATCAGAACTTTGGCAGGGGGAATTATGGGTCTGCTGAGTGTGGAGCAGCTAACATGGCTGACACCAACTGGCTGGTATCTCACTGCGAATCTGAGCTAGACTGGATCTGCAAAATACCAAAAGGAAAGGTGGAAGAAGAACCTGAGAGCCATGAAGGTCTGTGGCAGTGCACTCTTAAGACTCTAATACTATCAAAAGAAAGAACTTAACAAATTTGTTTGTGAGCCGAGTATGATTTTGAATCTATGTAATGTGGCATTATTATACATTTGTGTGTGCAGAAAAAAGTTTAGAGTGGGTTGATTTTGAGGAGGCCCAGTATAAAATGTTTGAACTTCGCTCCTCGTGGGAGCAGGCTCAGAGGATCTGCTCCTGGGATGGTGCCTCCCTGGTCTCCATGCACTCTCCTAAGGAGAATCAGTTTTTGGTTAGCACTTTACGCAAGGTAAGCACACAACCACACACTGTCCTCTAAGAGGTATGCTGATGACATTAAATTAACAGCGGTTAAAGGTCACCCAAAAAGCTACGGAATAAAATGTGATGGTACAAAAGCTGTGGTGGTACCTTTTTACAAGGCACACTTTGTACCTTCTACACCCCTAAACTATACATATTAATACCTAAGGGAAAAATATGTAAGGTACAGATTTTGTACCTTTTTGTCTGAGAGTTAGAAGAAGATAGAAAGTAATATGAAGTTGGAAAATAAAAAGTAAACTCTATTTCATTTTGGGATGAGTATTTTGCATAAAGTCCTAGGCTGAATATAATGTGAAATGTGTTTTCAATACTAACCAAGAATTGCATGTTTACTGTGTCCAGATGTCCCGCAAAGAAAATGACCTGTGGTGGATTGGTTTACACAGTTTGAAGAACGATGGGAGATTAAGGTGGTCTGATCATTCGGTGCTCAATTATGTGTCCTGGGGACTAGGACAGCCTCAACCAATCAGCAAAGAGCCCAAATGTGTCCTAATCTCTGCCTCAAAAGGTTTGGTTTCTTTTACAGACTTATAGAAACAAAATATGTCAATTAATAAAGACAATAAATTTTTTGGAGTATGTGATTCAGCAGCAGTGAGTTCAGTGCATTACTTCAATGTTCTCTCAGGTGACTGGTCAGAACAGAGGTGTCACGTCGGTCTTCCGTATGTGTGTAAGAGGGTGAATGTGACAGGTACCATCCCTCCCACACCCGCTCCTCCTCTCATACCTGCCGGCTGCCCTGAGGGCTGGAGCCCATTTCTACACAAGGTAAAGATTCACTCCCACAGACTGTCCGCTTTTATACATTAGTGAATGCACTTACACTTGCAAGGCTGCACTGTAGTGAAAGTTTAACTTCTCCACAATGTTTTGTAGTTTTGCTCATTATTTGGACCTTTTGGATAATCTCTTTTATATATACTATATATAAAATGTATACGTTTTCCTAAGAAATGATAGATTGCATTGTCTTAAAGTAATTGTTTCAAAACCTAGCTAAATAATATTGTGAACTTTTGTAATGTGATATTTTTATGTGAAATGGGATATTCATTGAGAAATATTGTTAGGCAGACTTGTTACTGCCAGAAATTGAATAGATCATGAAAAGTTGGTAACAGAAGTTTTTCTTCTTGTGATGAAGCAATTACAATTTAATAAATTATTTTTCACTAGGAATGTAAGAATATAAAAATCTAGCAAAAAATATTATTTTGAAAATGACTTGTTTACAGAAATCATTTTCTTAAATGTGTAATGCATGCATTCTGGTTTAAACAGTGTTATAAGGTGTTTGGAGAAGAGGTGTCGAGTCGAAGCACTTGGGAAACTGCCTCCAAGACGTGTCTGACACACAGAGCCACGCTAGTGACAGTGCCAAACCACATAGTTCAAGGTAGTTCATAGTTCACACCACAGAAGGGAAGCTAGGTTGCATTAAATTGATAGTTCACACATAAAATGTTTTAAAAAGTATAAGAATCATAGACAACTTTTATGAATATTGGGACTGACACGCTGTCTCTGGACTTACAGCCCTCAATTTCTTTTGTGCTGCATTAATTTGTGTGAATGGAAACAATTTCTTTCTTTCTCTTTTTAGCGTTTCTTGTGACTCTGCTGCCCAACAGCAGTTTTCATGTGTGGGTGGGGCTCACTTCAGAATCACAGGCTCAGTTCAGGTGGTTTGAACCTGGGTTCCTTAGCTATACTAACTGGGCCCCTGGAGAACCAGTGGACAACAGACAAATGAAAAGCCCGGTATCTATCTATCTATCTGTCTGTCTGTCTGTCTCTCTCTGTCCATCTACAATATCTATCATTTATAAATCCAGCCATCCACCCATCAATATGAGTATTTGTTTGTCCCATTAGGGTAACTGTATAGTGCTTCTTCATGGTAGTCCTCTCAGGATGATGGGCATGTGGGCGTCTCGCAAGTGTGATGCAGAGAGACATGGCTTCATCTGTATGCAGGATAAAGGTACAAGAATATTCCAGATTCACATGCTCACACAAATGTGACCCTGAACCACAAAACCAGTCTGAAGTCACTGGGGTATATTTGTAGCAATAGTCTAAAGCAGCGGTTCTAAATCCTGGTCCTCACACCCCCACCCGCTGAGCATATTTTACATGTCTCTCTTTGTTAATGCACCTAATTCTGATAATCAGCTCATTAGAAGAGAGCTCCGTGCATGAGCTGTGTTCCGATCGACATGGTCCCTACACAGTGTCCGTTAAAGTTTACTTCATTAATTCACAGATTTGCACTGTAAATAAGTGAATAGGATTTAAATTTCGTCTCACACACTTAAATGCGCTTTGAATGGAACGAATAAATTCACTTCTAACTAGAATCATGGCAGAATATTCGGTACATAAATTTTAAAACTTGTAACAAGTATTGCTCAGAAGTTAATTTGGAAAACTTTAAAGGGGTCATACAAAAGCAATTTTCCACAAGCTTATATGATTCTTTTGGATCTTAATGGAAAGTTTGTAATATAGTTTGTTTTAAAATTTCTCAAAGATAGTGTAAAAAACGCTCATTTTAGCCTGTCAAAAACAGCTCTTTAGAAATCACTCTGTTCTGTGTACTTCCCCTTTAAATCTTCACCCCGCCCCTCTTTTCCGGACGCTCTCAGAGGATCTTTTTTTTAGCGGTTCAAAAAATTCAAAGTGAAACTTGCTAATTAGCACATTATTAGGAAAGGCGATTTGAAAAGATTCATTAATCTTCATTCATTAATCAAGACATTATACTCACTGCTTCTGTAGGTGAGACTGGATAATGAATAATGTGCGCGAACATAAACGCAATTCGGTTGATCAAGGGTGCATTTCCCTTCAGAACCAAACGTAACGTTAATCCTCTGCGTCTTCAGTCACTCAGATGTCGGGGTAAATCACTACTGATTAGAGATGCTCCGATCAGCATTTTTGAGGCCGATCACCAAGATCATGATCTGCCGATTGCCGATCACAGTATGGCAAACGAATGGGAATCCTATATCTAGAATCTAGCAGAGTTTGCACTATTTGTAGAAATGAAACTAACTCTAAATTTAAAAAAAAACTGTAGAAATAGGCTACAGTCAAGATCTTGAAGAACCACCAAGTGTTTATTTTAGGAAATGAGAACTTAAGGCTACTGTAGGCCATATTTCCCAAATAAGACAGAGTAACTTAAAATGATTCCAAACAAAGAGGGGTCAGGCAGATCAACACACATCAGATCAGCTTAATGGGATGTAGCCTCTAAATACACTGATTACATTTTAAAATTGGCTGCAAAATGTAAAACTTGTTACACCAATACTGGCTACTGCCACAAAGGACAAAACTATGGCAAGTGTTTTTTTTCTGTTATCATTATGAACGTCTGATGTAGTTGAGGACTAACTAAATCAGATCTAAAATATAAAATAATGTAAGCTTGTCAGGGACAAAGTACACATAGAGACGCCTACTGCGTTACAAAACTACTGTAAGCCAATGCCATCCTTCCTAAATAACAAGGCAGAGAAAGAAGGAGGCTAGGCCCAGGCTACTTGTAAAATGTAGCCTTTCTTAATCTATTAAAATTAAACAATTGGCCACAAAATGTTTCAAACCAAAACATGCTGGGCCTCGGCCTACTAACACCATCCTTCAGGTAGCAGGTAGTCTGACCCTTCTAACGTTTTGTATAAGAAATATTATATTTTGTCAGGCAACTGAAGGCTTGTGTGCAGATGCTAGATTGAATAGGTTAGGCTTTGAGATCCAAGACAAACTTCGGAAAGAATTCCAGCAATAAAGTGTATTTGGATTGAATAATGGAATTTAAAAACTATTCTTAAAGCTAACAAATGCCTATTTTTTCATTTAACAGACCTTTGAAGTTTGGGCAAAAACTTGTGTAAATGATGTGTTTTTTGTGCATTTTATTTTTTCATATGGTGAGTGTAAAACACAAAACACATCACACACGACTTTATGGTAAAAGAGAAGAACGCTGGAAAATGCGACAGGAATAAGATGCTTCTCTGTAGACTACTGCAGTACAAGCCGCATTTCAGCTGCGCGCGACAAACATACAAACATGCTCTGCATACACACCACTTACACGCTGCTAACACGTGCATTGTGAAACCCGCGTTATCCTCCACAACGGATAGAGTTTGTTCGAACGTGATGTCTTTACTATCCCTGCTGTATGGTTCACGTCATTTAAATGCATCACTCACAGTCGGCTGGTTAAGGGACGGGGATGTTGTTGCTGGTTTAGTTTCTCATACTCGGCTTATTCAGTTGTATGGCGTGTTCTAAGATGCCTAATCATGTTAGTGGTGTTTAAATGCCGTTGCTTGCTTCCACCTTCATCACGACATACATTGTAAATGGCTGACTTTACGTCTTTATCGGACACTTTGAAAAACCTACAGATGGGAGAACTCATGTTGCCACTGGTAAGCTCCGCTCTGCTGTTGTTGCCGTGCATGCACGTGTGAAAAAGTCACGGGAGTAATTTACATCAAGTGATCGGCTTTTTTAATCAGCGCTTTTGGGGTTCGCCGATCAAGCTATATTTATCGGCCAATATAGGCCGATCATGATCAGTGGCATTCAACAACAAAACATCTCAATCGCTTAGGAGTCTTGCTTGTCTCTGCGTCTCGGTCTGATGACGGCTCACTCAGGGCGGGTCTGAGGTAAGACACCAGTTCAGTCTGTGTGACACGCTGCTGTCAATCAACTATTGCGGGAGTGGCCTCTGTCAGTGTGACGCCATGCATTTGAGAATGGCTTGATTTCAGAAGGGGCAACTTATTTTTCTTTTAATTTAATAAAAATACTTGTGATAAAAAATAAAAATCTTTATCATTGTTTAAATAAGATAAAATATAAGTTTTTATTTATATTAATATTCACTCAAATAAGCTGAAATAAAAACAAAACAAAAAAAACATTATATAGACATAAAAAAAAAAACCCAACTAAAAATGACAAAAATGAATAAACAAAAATACACACTCAACAAGTTTGTGTACACACTCTCCCAACACACATTTCAGTCCAAACAGCTTGAAAAAGTGCATGAGGCACCGGATTACCCCTTTAAGGATGATTTTCGCAGTATTTCAGAGTTCAGATTTTCAAAGGCTTGTTTCTCGACCAACAATTGCCCTTTCCTAACAAACCATACATCAATGTAAAGCTTATTAATTCAGATGATGTATGATGTAAAATTGACTGGTTTTGTGGTCCAGGGTCACAAATATGCATTGTACTATATACCCTGAACTACTATAATATCTTGTGTGCATGTGTTTCCAGACCCTGCCTCGCCCCCTGGCGTGGACCCTCTTCCTCCAATATTAGATGGCCCATTAGAGTTTGCTGGCGTGCAGTACCGGATCCTGCAGAAGCCTCTAGACTGGTATACAGCTGTGCAGGTGTGTGAATCTGTTAACGGAACGCTGGCAGCGGTGCGGGATCCTCGGCAGCATGCCTACCTCACCCTCCTCCTCAGTACGCTCCGCAAACCCGCCTGGATCGGGCTTCACAATGACGGGGTGAGACATCGTGTGCGTCTCATGTGTCTCTTTCTCTGACATCTGAGAGCTTCAGCAAACGCTTCTTGTATTTCCAGGCTCGGAGCTACACGTGGTGGGGTGAAGAGGAGCTGACATTCAGTGACTGGCGGGATAGAGAGCCTAATCAGATGTATGGATGTGGTCACATGACCACTGAAGGCCAGTGGACTGTGGCTGCTTGTAACGCAAAATTAAACGCTGCCATCTGTGAAATTAACACAGGTAAAAATCTGTTAAAATATGCTTCATACTACTAGTACTATTTATTTGCATTTAATTTCCAAATGAAGTTGATCCAAATTCATTGTGATTGGGACACGGATTTTCTATACTATTTTAAATAGTGCTGGACAACGATAAATGCAAAATAAAATCCAAAAACATTTTTTATATATGTATGTATACTGTGTATATTTATTATGTATATATAACGGCACATACACAGTATATATTTAAAAAATATTTGCATATATGTATATATAATGTGTGTATTTTTAATATATTAAAAATATTTTAAATTTTTGGGGCAGTTGTGGCCTAATGGATAGGGAGTTGGGCTTGTAACCCAAAGGTTGTGGGTTCGAGTCCCAGGTCCGGCA
>JAUMHI010000035.1:14508440-14532349 GCA_032359435.1 Enteromius unitaeniatus | reverse complement strand
TCTCCTCGTGGGGTATCAATGATGCTAAGAATGGTGAAGAATCAGCCCAGAACTACACGGGAGGAGCTGGTCAATGCGGTGAAGAGAGCTGGGACCATCGTTTCCAAGGCTACTATCAGTAATAAACTAAGATGTCATGGTTTAAAATGTTGCATCGCACCGAAGGTTCCCCTGCTTAAGTCAGCCCATGTCCAGACCCCTCTGAAGTTTGCCAGGGACCATCTGGATGGTCTGCCATTGTGCAAGGAGGAACAGGAGGAGCCCTGCCAGAGCCCTGCAAAAATGATCTCCAGCAGGCCACAAATGCACATCTGGGACATCATGCCTCGCTCCTTCCACCAACACCACGTTGCACCACAGCTTTAGTCCAGGTCTGGGAGAAGATCCCTTAAGAGACCAGCCACCACCTCATCAGGAGCATGCCCAGGTGTTGTAGGGAGGTCATACAGACACGTGGAGGCCACACATATTTTGAATTGTTTTAAGGACATTAAATCAAAGTCAGATCAGCCTGGCTCGATATGTAAACTGATATTTCCAACTGACACACTACTGCAAAATATATAAAGACTAAAAGATAGTCAGAAATAACTGACTTAGGCCAATACAATACCAATACTACAGATTTGAAATAATAAAAAATAAAAAAAAATTAATAAAGTTGTAATAAAATAAACAACTACTAACATTAGCTCTTTCATGGCAATTTTTTTTGGGGGGTGGGGGTCTCTTTAATCAAAGAGGGTTTTAAACAAAAGGTCACTGTACTGTATTAATTACTGTATTACATAATAAATTGTCAAATTTGTTTTGTACCACTTTTTCTGGACAGATTTGCCCACAAAGTATAGTTCGATAAACCCAACACACACACACACACACACAGTGTTTGCTGTACAGCTGCTCCGCATCTCAGTCTGTGAGTATTAGTATGTATGTGTGCTCTTTCCTTAAAAGTTGTCTGTTTTTCTATTTAACAATTTGAAGTCCTTTTCATTAATAGTTACTCTCCTCTAATCAAAAAACATTCATACCATGTTTAAAAAAAACCCAAAACATTTATTTCCTGTCTTGTTTGCAGTGGGTGTTACACATCTCAACAGAACTCGCAACCGATTGTCTTCTTGGTTTTATTTTCGAGACATTATTACTGTGATTATGTCTGTAGTGCTAGACATAATTTGTGACTTGTTAAAAACAGCGTGTCTGTATGAAACACTGACCTGAATGTTTGCCAGTAAATAATCTCCTCTTCCAGTCCCATAGATTCCCCTCTCACCAGCTGTGAGTGTGTGTGTGGGGGAGTGAAGCAGAACTCTATGGGACGTCATTACAGATCATTGAAGACATAGCCATAAGCACAAGAGTGTCAGTTAGCTCCGTAGCAGCACACATATGCTCACACAAACATTGACAGACACCTCATTAAGACCCATCAGAGACACAGCGTGATCACCTGTGTGAATGTGTGTTTATGTTTGCATTTTTCTAGATCTAAACAGCCCTAAGGGGAACGCATGAAAAGGTTAAACTGAAAAGGAGGATGTTATGTCGGCAGAAACAACGCCTGAAGGTTGTATAGCTGAAAGGTTGCATTAAAATATGATTACGAGTGTGCAGGAGTTATCAATGACCATATGCACACCATAGCATTTCAACAGCATTGAAATATGGCAGTGAATCTCCTAAATTAAGTCTTTATTAACAAATTAATGAAACAGAACTCAAAACTAGAATGATTGACACTGTGGTAAGCACAGTCTCGTGTACTTGGTATTCACCAATTTTGACCTCAGCAATATTTCAACGACCAAAAGACTCATTATGTTCAGCAATTTTAACTAAACCGCCTTCGACAGAGCCACTGTGTTTTGTTTATGTCTGGAAAGTGTCCACAAGGGATGCCATGTCCACTTATTATAAGCATATTTGTAGATTAGGAGAATAAGTTGCTGAAAGTTACTTTCTTTAGTACAATGTTTTTTTTGGTGGAGAGGGAGAGGGAAAGAGAAAAAAAAAAAAAAAAAAAAAAACACCACTTTTAAATGACATGTACAAATACATAGCTTTCACGGCACAGCTCTTTCACACAGTTCTGGAATTAATGATAATTTTAATTTGGCCTTGAAGCTGTAATCAACATATGCAGCATGCTGTCGATAACAATTTTCAATTCAACTCTCTGCATCTCAAAACAAACAAAAGCTGTATTGAGAGAGATGTGAACACAATGGACGATGTATGATTATAGCCTACACTTTTTCGTAAATGGATTTCTGTCAGCATCTTGAAAATTCGGAGGAAAATGCTGAAGAAAGCATACACGTAAACAAAACAAATCACACAGTTAAACAAAGTGAACCTCTCATTACCATTCAGTCTTCTCATTACTCATTTCTCATTAGTCATCAAATCATTAGTTGCCCTAGTTCTCCAGATGGCCGGTCCGAAACACTCATCCAGCACTCGATTTTACAACTGCACATTCATTCACCTTTCACACACTTTTATTACAAATCCATAACAAATCTTGAAAATCTTTGTAGCCTTCATGTCAAAATACTTCATATTTTAATCATACTTCTAGGGATACCAAGAGATACCATAATATTACTGGCATGGTACCCTTATTCAGATGTAAAATGATGCATGCTAGAATCTTAAAAGGTACTATTCTTTTACTTAAAACCTGAAAAACATACTAACATTTGTCAAGAAAAAGATTTTATAGCAGATTCTTTGTCTAGCTCATTTATCATCCTTTGGAAGGTCAAGTCAAGTTCATTGCATTGTGGGATACAGCATTTCATGCAGTGAGCTCTGTTGTATACTGCACATTTTCTCAAATGTAGAAGGTCATCAGAGTATGCATGGAAAATTTGCAGTGTATTCATACTACAGAAATAGCAAGAGTAGTATGAATTTCCAAACATAGCCGTTGATTTTGATATGCATTTGATGGCACAACTGATACATAGATCACAACTATTTGAGAATCTGAAGCTGCAAATAAAATCTAAATATAGGAGAAAATTGCCTATAATAGTAGTCCCTATGAAGTTCTTTAGCAATGCATATTATTAAAATCACAAAATACATTTATATACAGTATGAAATTTACAAAATCTCTTGAACAAGAACATGGTTTTTGCCATTTAGAAAAAAAAAAATATATATATACACATCATCATTTTGACTCCCAATGTATACAATGAATTGCATACATTGGGAAAAGCATTTAAAGTTGTTCCACTAGTTTACAGATTGAATCATTTTAGGTCACGTTTGTATGATGGTATTGGTCAATATGATAGATGTAAATACACATATGCTTTTTGCACACAAAGCTGCTGGGTGCCTGGCTGTTGTCAAAAGGGCTTACTGACAACACTTCTAAACAGCGATAAAGTTCATAACCAGCTGAACTGTATTATCACACAGTCCACGCTGAAACAGACATGTGTCCCAGACCGTGGTATGAGAGCACTTACAGTAAAACAAAGATTTACTTTCGACAGGGTTACAGTCTGACCCAAGCACATCCCTACAGACCAACAACAACAGGAGGAGAGGAAAACATTCCCATAGGAACTAAAAAGATGACAAGGAAAAGAAATTCCCACCAAAAGGACTTTTATAGCAGGGTGGGGAAACATGCAGAAGCCTAGGGATTTATGGGTCACGCTTGCTGAGAAAACCCCAGAGTGTGTGTCAGGACGAGTGTGTGTCAGCAGTGGTGTAGCTTAACACCAAGTGTGCTAAAATCCACACTGACAGCACTGTCCAAACAGGCATACACAACCCTGAACATATTACATAGTTCTGGCTAACTTGTAGGATTGTTTTATAGACGACAAGACTTGAATCCACACAAAGCCTTTTATATTACAGATCTCACCCACAGATACTATACCACAACTCACGAGCAATGTAACAGGATCATATTCTACCCTGTACTCATAATCCCTACATTGTCTATTGTGTGCTGTTAAATCAAAGCAGTGAGAGTTCTGCTTCCTGACTCTTTGTAGTTCAGACATCACATATTTAAGGAAACGCTGCTGAAACAACAGTCTCTTATGAGTCACTCCAGAGAACCAAAAACCAACGTTCAATCTTTCTCACACAAATTCTCAAGGGGTCAGCCGGGGCATGCGAGCGGTCAGCAGCCAGGAGGGACAGGAATGAACAGTGTCCAGGCACAGACGAAACTGGCACCAGGATTTGTTACAGTAGAACTTTTGCAATTGCATCGGTTTATTTATCCATGCAGAAGTTTAAAAATTCACACTCCCAGACTGTCCAAATCCGTTTGATGCCAATACAGAGCACAATCCTCGAGTCTGGATTGATATACTAGTACACTGGAATGACAGTATATTTTTTATTATATTTATACATAAACAAAAGGGAGAGACAGAGAGAGTGTAACTGTGTTTGTGTGTTTAACTTTGTGTTCAATATAAGAAAGAAACTTGCACAGGTTTGGAGTGATGCGAGTTAATGACGACAATTTTTATTTTGGGGTGAACCATTTCTATAAATAGTTCTAATATTATTGAGTCATGCAGATTTAACGCTTCAAATGTTTTTCCTGTTTTGACTGTGTGAATTGATAAGGAGTCAAAAGATCAAGCTTAAATACCCCAACACATCAAGTGATATAGATACATCCATATGCCCGGTGACATAATACACCGTTTGGTAAAAATATGAAAAAAAAAAATATATTTAAAAAAAAAAAAAAAACAACACATAAAATACAATTTTGCTTATGGTAGCATGATATTCTGAGAAATGCTTTAATTTTGTTTGCCAAGCTGGATCTCACCTGATGTGTCCCACATGTTCAGCTCGATGCGGTGCTTATCGATCTCAAAGCTGGCCGTGTAGTTCTCAAACACTGTAGGCACGTAATTCTGCAATGTAAAAAAAAACAACAACAACATCACAATACTTAGTCCACAGTCACCCTGATTTTGCAAAGACAGACATGTTCTTGCAAAACATAGGCCTAACCATATTGCTACCCTTAAACCTAACCCTACCAATAATTTATCCCCAAAATCAGAGGGAAATTATAGCTGAATAACATGGACGTAGAAGCACCCAACTCAAACTAAAACTGACACGTCCTGTAAACTTGTCCCTTATCAATGCTGATTGGTTGCTTGGAATGTTTTGCACTTGGTGAAATCACGATCACCCTACTTCCACTTTAACAAAACCTCAACTACTCTAAATACTTGAAAAGTTGGGTGTGACCCCCTTTTCCATGTATAAATAATTCCCAAACAGATGTAAATAAGGACGGGGTTTACATTTTATCGCTGTACCTTCGATACGCATCATCGCGTAGTTGCTATGGTTACCAACATCTCGGACGCGATGTTTGTTAGATCCCTTTAATGCACTCTTACAGTAAAAAAAAGAAAACGCTGGTTGTAATTGCAATTTACAAATGATTATTTTTCTCATTTAAGACGTGAGGGAAAAAAGCCTCATCTAATCTAATTTGAAACAATTGATCGTTCTGTCATATGCACTTTGCCCTAACTTGTAAAAGCCTGTAACTTTCCGAAAACGTGAAGTTTTTAAAACGTATTTAAATGCATTTTTGAGAGCATCTTCAATCGCACCCTGGTTACTAGCAACTCATGCAGTAAACGCCTCCGTGCCAAGCCTCTGCTCGTCTTCTGTCCGACTGCACACTACTGTGACCAGTGCCTTCACACACAAGCAGTTTATTGAACTCGAACTTAAAACAGAAAAACAAAAACACACACATCACAACTTTTTAATGCAAACTACGCTCATTGGTTTAAAGCGGTCATGCTATTATTCTGCTCTAATATGATCGCCATCATCACTCCGTTCAGCGTATTTAGGAACTTATTTCAGTTGTTTTTATGACCGTAAGATAGGCATGATGATAAACGCGGCTCACCTCAGGGTAGTTGTCCTTGGCGAACACATGCAGCAGCGCAGTCTTTCCACACTGAGTGTCACCGACCACCACGATCTTGCAGCGGCTACACTGTCCCTCCATCATCAGCACTGTCAGCTCTGTCCTAGCGCGGAGCGAGCACCACCCGCCGCCTGATAACGCCGCTTTAAATCGCCGAATGAATGATTCGGGGGCGAGAGTGCCTCTGAGAGAGTCCCCTCCCCTGTCCGCCTGTCAGTCTCCGGTTCCCACGGTGACTCCACGCGCCGAGCCTCAGTCGCCTTGATTTCTAATGACACGATGCGCTTGTCTTGCCTTACTGCTGTGGTTTGGGCAGGGTGTAAAATTAAGCGACCCCTCTGGCTCGTGCATGGAAATTGTTTTAACGATGCGATTTAACACATCACTGAGTAGCCCATTCGGGGTTCCCAAGGTCACGAAAAATATCAAGAAAATGTCATTAAATTAAAAGCCATGCACTCGGAACATTAGTGCAATTTAATAAAATGTCAAAAAAGCCACAATTTGCTATAGTGAGTAGCTACATCGCTCGTCGTCAGTGCAAACTCTATTACTTGATTTTAAATTGTTTATTTATTTATATTTGAATTAGCAATTTTAAAATATTTCTAAATAAGTGTAAAGATGCTTTAATTTTTTGTGTTTCAGAGTGTTGAGAAAGTTCAGGCGAGGTCACCTTATAAACCAGGTGATACCCTATATTAGATTAGAGAACGAGCAAATAGGCCTCCCTAAATCTCTTTAAGAGAAAAATGATGATTCGTCAAAGAACAGCACGAGTCATCTGAAAACCCTGTTGTCTATCTTTGATCAATTTAATTGCTTTTTCAGCACATTTTGGCTTTTGGGGGTATAATTTCACTTCCTAGAACCATAACACTCACTCATATCAAAACAAACAAAAAAATAAATAATTGATTAAAAATGTAGGGGTGCCGGTTTCTTTTATGAGACATTGAACTGCTGTATTTTTAATTGACTTAAATGTTATTACTGTGAGTAATACAGTGCACAAATTAAAATAAATAAATAAAAAAATAAATAAATAAATAAATAAAAAAAGAAAGAAAACATAACTGAGAATACTTAGTTTTTTTTAATAATTGGAAAACCAGTAGACCATAAAGAACGGAACCTCATTAATTAATACATTTTATACAAATATTATATATTATTAAGAACATTAATTATCAATAATAATGTAAATAATATTTCTACAGCATGATGGCACTTGCACTATTATGGTCATGTACAATATTTACACAACTTTTCTGTATAACGCACCTTCTATATTTACATTTTATAAAAATATTGAAATGACATTTTTCATAGCTTTTTTTTTTTTTTTTTATACTTTTAGCCGCATGTTAAAGTTAGATTCCAATTCTTTATAGATTTTTAAAGTGTCTTAACTTACACGTTTCTGTCAAAAGACGTTTTCAGTGCAAGTTTGCGTCTGCAAGACTTATTGTTATTTATTTATGCAATGTCTCCATCTGCTGCTGAAAATCGGTAGTTGAAAGGTGTTGGTCTTCCGATTTTTTTTGTTGGTTTGTTTTTTGGGGTGGATGGTGAATAATGAGCTTACTTTGTGAATTTGGGTAGAACAAGAAGTATAAAGAGAACAAGCTATTAAATCTGAAGAGGGGACATCTGCGTTTGCGACGATGTTATAAAAGGTATATTTTAGTTTATTTAGCGTTTCTAGTTCACTCACTGCTAGGGATGTACACGGATGCAATAACTGCATTTAACAGTTTTTTTTTTTAAATTATTATTATTATTAAATTATTTATTTTAAATTGTAACAAACCATTTAAAGAAGCCAATTTGAGAATTCACAGTGACATTGTGTTTTAAGATGTGGTCTTAAGCCTCCTTTTAAAAATCCTACTACGAATATTTCTGTATTCTGTATTCGCACAGGCATTTAGTTCACGCCCTAAACCCATCAACATTTACAAACCATCCTCCACAGAGTTCATCGACAGCCACACCCATCAGCGCCGTCTCGCTTTCACCAGCAGGGGGAGACAAATACCACGAGACCGAGCACAGCTGTCACGTTAGTAAAGTCAGACAGTTTATGTGGTTTATTTGGCACCGAAAAAAACCCACATAATTATATAGAAACTAGAAGAAATTGCCTATTACTAACAAAAGGAGGTTACCGCGTTCCTGTTGTCCATGGATGTTTACTTTAACACTCACACAATTGGTTTATGACCTTCTGAACTGTGCTCTCAATATCCTTCAGCGTTATTTCTTGTTCAGTCGGTTTGGTTTGTTGCTTATCGAGGCAGTTGCACCTGGCTTGATAAGCAAGGTCGGATCGTTTCTGGTATGTGGGTTTCATTATATAGCCCTGAAAACAAACAATCAAATATATTGTTGAGTTTCCTACATGCAAATGTTGCATACATTTGTAGAAAAACAAAATATAAAGAGAGAGAGAGAAATGTTAATCCACTTAAAAATCCTCTCATTACCATCTAGATAATTGTAATATGTTGTGGTTTTTCACAATCTCATGAAAATCTACATCAAAATTAAGAGTATAATACAAAGTATACATTTTATTGTGGTTTTGTGTGATTGTTAGGCGACCTTGGATCTGAAGGAGCGTTTGGTTCCAAAATCAGTGATGTGGGATTTAGAATAATCCCGGTCACAATCTTTTTAAAGGAATAGGTCACCCAAAAATTTGCTTAAAAGTTTACTCTCCTTCAGTGAGACGGTTTGGTCCTTCACTGAAAAAAAACGTTTGGAGAAATTTAGAACTATATCAGTTGCTCACCAATGTATCCTCTGCAGTGAATGGGTGTCGTCGGAACGAGAATTAGAAAAGCAGATTAAAAAAAAAACTAAATTTTTAACACAAAAACACAAGATGCTAAAAGATGGACTGGGGTAATATGGATTTATGGTTTGAACTCATTCTGACGGCACCCATTCGCTGCAGAGGACCTATTGTTGGATGAACGACTCCTTTAGAATACAGTATCGTTATCATAGCATGTCACACTGAAGGAAACTCCTGTCATTGCTTAAAAAGTCATGTCAATTTCCTATGTTTTTTCCCCCAGTTATGAGTGTGCAGTGGACCTGGTTACATAAAGGACTGTCTCCTTAAATATATTCCTGTTGGACACACCGAAGCATTTCTGCTGGGCTGCTGGTTATGTTCAGGGTCAGTGGAAGATAGTGTCATAAACAGTAGCGCCATCCTCTTTTTTGTTGTGTATGTGAATCTGGCACAAGTCTGAGCAAGTTTAAACAAGTAGTCCACTTAATTTACAACTGAAGTGTACGTGTGTGCATGTACCTCGCTTCTCTGGATCTCAAGGGGCCCAAGGAAAGCTCATTTTCATCCAGCACTCCAGCCTCATTCTCTCGGTCTTGCTTTGTGTGCACAGCCTATATCAGGCCCAGAATGCATCAGATGCACACAGCATAACCCACTTATAGTTTGAGCAGGCTGCAAAAGGAGCCAATTCACACACAACTGTAGCTTAAGGTTAACCATGGTCAGAGTAATACACTCTTTTCCCATTCAGTCTTCTCTATATCAAATGCCCTTGTAAACTTTTATTACCCCTTGTGTCACCCAGGAAGGTTAAGCTTGATGTTTTAATTACCAGAAGAGAAAATGTTATTGCCCAGAGGTTGCATTTGAATATATGAAGAGTTCAGATGCAAAAGCCTTCAAGTTTTTATTTTTAAATCATGTTCCTATATTTGTATTCTTTTATTTCACATTAATTGCATAAGTGTAGATTTGCATAGAAAGATAGATATTGATGCAAATAGACTTCATGATCAGAATGTAGGATTTTTTTTTTATGATAATTTTGCAGAGATAAATATTGACAAACATAAAAGATAATTTATGATTACCTTTAGAATGAAAACAATTTTGCATAGATAAAATAAACAATCATTTAAATTGTAAACAATGTTATATTTATAATCAAACACGTATTTGCATAAATTAAATAAGCATAATTAAAATAATTATAATTGATGCCAATTATACATATTGATAATTACTTTGCATGGTGTTAAAATAAGCATAGAGTTATAATAATAAATTAATTGTGATTATATTTGAGATTAATTATTTTAGACTGATAGATAATAAATGTTCTAATGCATAAAAATGATAATTTATAATGAAAACAGATTGATATTGATCAAAAAAACGTGATTTATGCAAACAAAAAAAAACAAGTCCAGTACGAGACATCTATTTATTAGTCGTTTATTATTTCTACTGCTTGCAGCAATTGACTTTCATATCATTTGGCAAACAGGGTTTGCCTGCCAGCAGGACTTTGCCCGACTCTTTAGCCATTAGAGGATTTGTGTCACCATTGGCGGGTACGGAAGACTGGCACACAAACACTAGACATTATTAGCAAAGACTTAGAAGCAGATTTCAAACAGCTAAGCCGCACTTAGTAAGACATTGGGTTTTTCCTCCAAGATCACTATAGTTTTTAGATTTCTAAAGCAATGTGTTTTTGTCAGCATTTCTAGAATGCCGGTGTCATGATAAAAGGAAATAGAATTACACTTCTTCAATCTTTTTCTTATTGTGTGATCGGTGTAGCTTCTACAGCTCAGCTTTGTGACCCACAGTTCACTTCCTGTTTCTCTTAAAAGCACTTCCTTTGCGCTTGTAGGGGAGTCAGATGTGCAGTTTCAGTGACCTTTACTATTGCAGTGTTGGGCTGCGTGTATGCTAGTATGAGTGCGATGGGGTGTGGAGGCTGATTTACAGTGAAAAAGCACGGCTGCTTTGACCGGAGTTGTTATTTTCTGTCAGAGCACTCGCAAACACACGAGCGCAAAGCACCGCCTTCAACGGTTAACAATGGTTTGTGAATTTACTGTGATTTCCAGATCGGTCTTGGAGAATAGAAGGAATAAATAGACATTTCCTCTTGGCCTTCTGGTTGCACACAAACATGCTCATAAGCACGCCTCCACATCTGCGAGGAGGACATACACGCCTCTACAAACACGTTGGCAGATGCACACATCCGTTTATGCGAACAAAAACAACTCACACAGGGTAGATGCTGTGTGCTGTCAGCTGTTCACAAGCACACTTCATTTTTACACATGCAACAACCAGGCATTGTGCACCATTTAGATTTCAAATTAAAGCATATTTTTTCTCTCCTCACATTGACTGAAACATGAATATGCAATTTCCTCCCCCCCCAAAAAAACAGAAAACCCATCCCACATCTGATTCCAAGGATTTCATTGGTCGATCACATTGCTGAAATGAATACTAACCCTAACTCAAAAGAAGCAGCACTGTTTATCACAGTCTGATTGGAATGGTTGGCAGCTGATTGAGTTAGTTATCTTTATTGGTTTGGGTTTACGGTTTCAGTTGGGTTTTAGTTTTAATGGTTTGGGAAAAAACTTTCAGAGGAATACTGGGTTTGCTCTGGTGCTTAAAACAAAAACATGCAATGCAACTACATCAAGTACCATACTTTTAAAACTGTCTTACCATTTTAATTGTAATGCTGTGTTGTGTATTGTCTTGAAATATAATAAAATATGATTATTCAACACTTTGACTGCAGTTTGAGTTCCATGTATATAAAATAGTCCAGTCCAGATGTAGCTTGGCAAGATGAAAACACTTTGGCTTCTCTTGTAAAAACTTACATTGCAAGAGAAGAAATAAACCAACCAAAATGTTGTGTAAAAGATAACTTACTGTATTTCAGGGGGTCACCAAACTTAATCCTGGAGAGCCGGTGTCCTGCTGAGTTTAGCTCCAACTTACCTCAACACACCACTAGTTAATATACTAGCAAGACCTTCATTAACTGGTTCAGGTGTTTTAAATTAGGGTTAAAGCTAAACTTTGCAGGACACCGGCCCTCCGGGACCGAGTCTGTTGACCCCTACTCTATATTAACTATTGCTTGTGTGATTTTGCTTATTATTTTGTTATTGCTTATATTTATTTATTTTACTTGAATGTCAAAAACGATATCAGTTCTTGTTAACTTGACTGATGTATGGGGACGGAATATTTTTTAAAAAATGCATTACCAAATTTCTCTTTTTTTATTATTATTATTTAATAATAGATCTTTACAATACAACATATTAAATTCTACAGCTTAATTAAAAGCAAAAAAAGTGTCAACAAATCACTTTACTACTAAAATATTATGAAACATAGATACAAAAAAACCTGATTCTGCTTATATAATACTGGTTGCATTTCAACGCCACACATTCCTAAAGAAAAAGATTCATCTGTGAAAGTGTATTTAACACTCCGCCAGAATTCCTCTCGTTCTCTTGTGTGAATTTCAGCTGAGTATAGTAAAAACAGCTTTACTGCATTTACTAAATTGAAGTCAGCACAGCTGCCTGTCAGCACACAAACCCTCATTGGACTCTTCAATCCATTATTCTCTCCCCCCACCCTTAAATCCATTTTTCCGGGCTTTGCAGCTCGCCACGCCTCGCCTCGTTTTTTCTCAATAGTTGACAGAGCCGCGGGTCACTCACTAGTCGTTGTGAGGCATCTTCCACTCCCTTTCTTTCTCTCTCTCTCTCTGTCTCCCTGTCCTCCACCTTCTCAGGCTCCAGCATCCTTTTTTGCAAAGGCTGAGAAAACCGTGGACCGCGACGCAGCTCGTATACTCGAGGTCGTCTGAGCTCTTTATCCGAGGCAGGAAAACAAACGCAAGTCTTTTCTCTTCAAAAGTTCTCGACTCAAACTCCAACCATGTCCGGCGAAGACGCACCTGCCCAGCAGCAAAACGCCGAGGAGCAGAAGCAGCAGCAGCAGCAAGAGACCAAGACGCCCGCCGAGTCTCCAAAAACCGAGAGCAAACCAGACCCACCGCCCAGCAGCGCCTCCACCGAGGCCGCCGCTGCCGCCGCCGACACCCCGGCGCCCGCCGCAGAGAAAGCCCCAGAGGAGGACACGTTCAGCTACCGGGCTCTGGTGCTCACCGGCTACGGCGGTTATGATAAGGTGAAGCTTCAAGTAAAGAAGGGGAAGCCGGCTCTCAAGAGCGGCGAGGTGATGGTGCGCGTAAAAATGTGCGGGCTGAACTTCGCAGATCTGATGGCGAGACAGGGACTGTACGACCGGCTCCCGTCCCCGCCGGTAACCCCGGGCATGGAGTGCTCCGGGATCATCGAGGCTGTCGGTGAAGACGTGACCGATAGAAAAGTGAGTAAACTCATAGCCCAGTTCTGTACAGCCCTTTATGTATTAACGGTGTTCATGTTATTGCACATTCAACGCTTGTTGTTACGGAAATGTTTCCACAATGTTTACAGTGCAAAAATAATATCAGCTCGTTCTCCAACTCCTGTCACATTCACTCTCCACCGGAGACAAAAGAGAGCGGGAGGGGCGCCTCGTTTCAGAAGCACCGGGGCTCTTGTCGCGCTGACCCGAGCACTGGGCCGGAACGATAAATGTTCACGGGAGAGCGAGCGAGTTGAAAGTAACATACCGTCTCATGATACTTTTTGCACACAGTTACGCAAACACAGCGTTCCCAGCGTTGCCTATAATGGAAGCTGAGCTTTGAGTTGATCGCGTCTGAACCACCGCCCCTCTTTCTCTGAGTCGCACCTGAGACCCGCCGCAGCCGCGCACGTGCGCGTTTGATTGCATTAGCTCTAAAAAAAAAAAGTGGCAAAATTACGCTGTCGGCGGGTTTAATGCACTTCCAGCGGCTTGTGCGAGCGATAGCGGCGTCAAGTGGGCGCGTAGAAGACTCTCCCCGCGCGCAGAAAAAAAGGGCGAGGCGCGAGAGGGGGGAAAATGCTAATCGCACGCGCCCTTTGTCATCTGCCTCGCGCATTGTGACACCGACATACACTCTGACATCATTCATCACTCCTGCCAGATTTGTTTTTTTTTCTCTCTCTCTCTCTCTGCTCTCTTTAAACAATATTTAAAGTTTTTCTTCCTTTTAATATATAAACGTCAACGCCTGTTTCTGTAGGCATAGCGCCAGTGCAATACAATTCCTTGTTATTTGATGCGGATATCCATGCGGTTAAATAGGATTAATAAATCTAATTCTCGGGTTACTTTTTCGGCTCCATAGAAAGCGTGGTATGACGTGGACTAATTGACTTTCTACGCGCTCCATATGAACAAATCGATGAGTCATGCCTGGTGGTCGCTGCGCTGGTCTCCATGGCAACGTATCATGGCAACGTCATGCACCGGCTCTCTGTTTGAGAGTTGGTTGAAAGGGTTTGATATTTGTGTCACCGAGAATAAACACGTTTGATGAGAGGCAGTGGAGGTAAGATGTTGGAAGAATTGTGTGAAATGCAGATTAAAGCCTGATCATGTGTTCACAAAAAGAGAGAGCGAGCACTAGGCGTTGGCTGGTGGGTGATGCGGAGGAGGAAGATAATGGTCCAGCCCTTCCTCAGCCTTGTCTGTCACCGATATTGAATTTAAAAGGTCACCTCTCTCTCTCTCTCTCTCTCTCTGTATCACCAAGTCAGCAAGCAAACAATCGCTGCTGCTCACATTGGGAGACCTGATAGTGCTTGGCAAAGCTGACATTGTTTGGTGAGCATGTGAGGTGGGGAATCTGCTGATTGTGGCGTCCGGAAAATGACTCTTTCTTGGAGTAAGAGAGTCTCTGTCTCTGCGCACACCGCTGTAGAGGTGGACGCTAAAGGTCGTGACATCCTCTCACATGACCCGACAGATGTTATTCTCAAACTGCTCGCTTGTGCCCACTCTCTGTCTATATTAGCATTTTTGTCATGAATAATTCATCTAACCTGTTGCTTGTGCACACACACAATATTTATCAAAGTTCTGCTGCAAGGATCAGATGCATCTGTTCACAATTATCTTCCTCTGGACCACAATTTCAGCCTGGAATTTCCTCTCTCTCCCTCCCTCTCCCTCTTTGTGTGTGTGCGTGTGTGTGATTTGACAGGTCGATGATAAACAGCAATGCAGTGAATATCAGTAAGTGAACAGCAGGGACACGAGCCTCTAGCTGGATGTGTTGGTGCCGTGTAACATTTTTGATCGAGAAACCGTTTTGACCATAAGGTTTTTGACATGGAAACCTGATGTGGTTTCAAGTACTCGCATTTAAGAGCAGTTTAACGGCGCCATAAAAGAAGAGTTATGGGTTTATGAGTCGTAGGCTGAGATTTGTTCAGTTAGTGGTAATATAAGAGCGATCAACATGTTAGAACTGCATCAATGTGGAAAAATAATAAAAACATTTACTGAGCCCTAATGTCACAATACATCAAGAGAGGTAACGGCGTTTCGCATTGTGCAGAGAGTGGTTACAGAAGTGGAAACAGTAGTGCAGTGATGAAAGTATGACCTAATTTGACAATTGTAGGGTAAAACAACACCGACGAGGACAAAACAGCTCTCTAAGCGTAGTTTTATCAGGTGCAGCATAAAACAAGCAATAATAACCGGTGCTTTTTTCAGAACTCAGAGAAAGAGATGGTAACATTAATGCTGAATAGCAAATGTATTTATTTGAAAAAGTGTAATATATGTAATATTTCTATATAATGGGGTCATAATCTTAAGTCTTTTACTGGTCACAGGTTTTTTTTGTTGCCTTTTTCTGCTTCATAGGGTAAGGGTTAAGACATCTGGAGGTCTGGAAAAAAAAAACTTAAAGAAAAAAACAAGTATTCCATGTTATCTGTCAATTAATTAATTAATTAGTTAATGCGAGGTCCTTATGCTGCATGAGTAGTCATTAGAAAATTACTGTGCTATTTAAAGCATGTTCATATCACAGGGAATGTCAGTAATATAGCTTTTTCCCCATATACAATTGTTTTTTTTTTTACTTTTTCTTTGCAAAATGATCATTCTTTTCAATGCTTGGTGGTAACCATTTAACATGCAAGTGCAAAATAAACTAAAATAATAATGAGATAATATTTAGAATATTCCAATAAGTAGTTAAAATAAAGCAGAAATAAGTAGTAATAAGTTCCTCTATAATTGGGTGCAGTTACATAGATGCTTCCAATTTAAAGCAACAGTGTATTTTTGCATGGACTGCACCCCACCTGGAACATGCGGGGGTTAAGCGTCTAGCTCAAAGGCACAGTGGTGATAAAACAGGATTGTGATCTCAATATCTCTCCGCCCCACGTGGGATTTTGAGCCATCGTCCTTTGTGTTAGCAGCCCAGAGCCTCAACCGCAGGGCTACTGCCGCCACATACAAAACAAACAGACAGATAAAATAGACACAATCAGTGCTGAGAGACAGCAAAGCTTTATGGAGCCGAATCTGTTCATTTCCACGGCAACAATATTAGAAGTTCGCCGACAGATGTGTTGCATGAGCCAAATGCATTAGAGAGAGCCACTTCACCCTTCAAAGTCTGCGTGAGAGAGAACGTATGTGTGTTCAAGTGTGTACGTGCATGCATACAGGACAGGAAGAGACTGGAGACACATGGGAGAGAATCACAGCCAGTGACAGACATCTCACAAGACCTTCAGCTGGCCTTGATCTTTGCAATCTCAGCTGAAACGTGTGTTTGTTCAGCGCAAGCACAGAATACAAAAGTATGATGAGTTAGTGACACAAGTGTGACTGTTTTGCAAGTCTGATGAAGAAAGAGAGAGAGAAGAAAGGAGGGGGAAGAGCGATTTCCCTGTATGGTGAGTCATGATCACAGTTCCTGGCTGAGACTTAAATGTCCATTGATCTGTGATGTGCAGAAAGTCCAATTAAAGGAGAAAGAAGAGGAGGAATGGCAGAAAGCAAGACTGAGACATGGATGATGAGGAGAGAGAGAGAGAGAGAGAGAGAGAGAGAGACAGGAAAGATGTGAGGAGAGATGAACTGGGACACAGACGTATCGTCTTGGGAGTAGTCCCGCGCTCTAATTGGACTGTATAGACAAAGATGCCCATGCGTCCCTTGGGCCTATTAGACTGTGTGTGTCTTCCTGTCTGTAAGGGAAGTGCTGGGTATATTAGTGTTTGCATTTTGCTTTTGAGAAAAGCTTGTGTGCATGGTTCTTGAAGCTCCGTTAAACATTTGTGCCAATTTTGTGTGTCCTTAGAATCTAGAGAAAGTGGTTTTCTGACTCTCTCTCTGTGTTCTGGCATTTGTGGTTTACGAGGACACAAATGTGTATAATGACATGTGGCTAGTACAACGTAAACATGGTTTTTGAGGACACGTCCTTTGTCCAAGTAAAACAAAAGGCTTAAAAAACATACTAAACAGTGTTTTATGAAATTCAAAAAGTGCACACAATTTCCTGTAAGGGGTATGTTTAGGTGTAGGGTAATACCACACACAGTTTGTACAGCATGAAAACCATGGAGAGTCCCCGTAAACCAGAAGTGTGTGTGTGTTGTGTCTTCTCTCAAGCTCATTGAAGCTGAAGGATCTGCCTACCCCCTGATGAGAGGAACTGATCTTTAGAAATAAAGACAGACAGAGGTAGAGGGGGAGATGAGAGAAGAAAAGGAATGATAGACGGAGGAAGAGTGGTGGAGGAAGTGGGATGTTTGTGATGCTAGTGATTGAGAAAATACACAAGTGGAGGACGGGACATAAGTGTTGAGTGGTTTTGTGCATGTCACAAAGGTCGGACCAGTCAGTGTCACTGCTTTTATGAATTTTGTAAACAGCTTTAAGGTGAAGTGTGCCATTTGTTGGTGCCAGCGACTCCAAACAGAAATTATTATGGCAATTATTTATTTATTTTTTTTATGGAGCGGCTCACCTGGGTTCAACCATTGATTTAAAAACATGGACCATTAGTGGCGCAGATATTAGGCTGTGCAATTTCTTTAGAGGTTTATTATTGGAACCTCCAATTGCTTGTAATGCATTTAAAGGGATAGTTGATCCAAAAATGAAATTTGTCATTTACTCAGCTTCATGTAGTTACAAATCTCGCATCATTTTTCTTCTGTGGAACACAAATATATTGAATGGTTTAACTATTTTTGCCAATACAGTAAAAGGCAATGGGGTCCAAAATAATGCTGGAGTAAAAGTTGGATTAAAAAAAATGTTCTGGTCAGGTTTTTGCAAAGTCAGAGTAACAGACCTAGATGATACAATTGTAGCTTGGCTTTGTCCGAAATGTGTACACCTTAAAATTGAGATGTAATGGAATTGCTGATTGGCCTTTTTTTTTAATTGTAAAGTACATACAAAAGAAACATCTTATTGAAAAATGAAAAAAGGTAGGAGATTTGGTTCTATCCATTGGTTATTGATTGGATGGAGGCCGGTCTTGCATTTGATTGTAGGTAAACGGGCGAGGTTTAAAATGCCTTAATGAGTGGTTTTGTATTCCTTAAATATTTCGTTGAGGTATGCTTACTGTCTTAAAGGATAATGACAACAAAACATACAGAAGAGTCGCCTTGCCAAAAAACTGTTAAAACAAATACCTTAATGACTAGAGAAATCCAGCATAGTCAACCAGAAAAAAATCTGTCCTTTCACTGGGAGGTCAAGTTTTGATTTAAAATCACAAGGTCAAATCAAAAAAGTAACAAGCATGGATGATTCACTCATAATAGCGTGCAGGAAATGGTTCATTTCATATTGGATTATGCATTGCCATGTCATGTTCAACTTTGCAACAGTCCACTGTAGTTTCAGCTGCTCAAACTCACTAATAGTGGTTCAGATATACACGCTGCCAATGTGTGTGAGTGTGTACATTTGCATTCCTTGTGTCTCTTCATTCCAAAGGAAGTAGTGGAAGTCTGCTCAATGAGTTTTCCTGTATCTCTCTCCGTGTGTGTGTGTGTGGGTCACCAAGGTAATTTGAAGGATTTTCAGTTACAACTGATATTATCATACAACTCTCTAAATGGAGCACATTTATCTGCTCCAAGATAAAGATTAGCAAAACCAACAGTCCAGCTGGCCAGCAGTACAGGTTCAAATATTTAGTTGAGGTATGCTGTCTTGAAGGATAATGACAACAAAACATACACAAGAGATCCCCCAGATCTGTGCAGCTGGGCGATTTGCCTTGCCAAAAAACCTTTAAAAAAAAGAAGAGAAAATCCAATGCTACGCAAAACGGCAAATGAACAAATAACCATACAAATCCGCTGAGCATTATCACATCTTGTCAAATGCACTCTTAATGTTTATTGACGTGCATTCAACATTGTTGCAGCGCAGCCATAGTGACTGTGGCACTGAAAGACACATTGTTGCTGAAACATTCCAGGGCTGTTGTCCAAATGTTCCTTGAACGTTTCTCTGTTTTCTTGTCTGTAGGTGGGTGATAAGGTCCTGGTTCTGAACCGAAGTGGTATGTGGCAAGAAGTAGTAGTGGTGGCGACCACACACACCTTCCTGATGCCTGAGGGCATGAGCTTTGAGGAGGCGGCGGCTCTTCCTGTCAACTACATTACTGCCTACCTGATGCTCTTCGACTTCGGGCACCTCCGTCCGACCCAGAGCGTGCTCGTCCATATGGCTGCAGGTAAGTGTGGAGATTCTGCGAATGCATTACAGTCTTCACAACAGGGATTACGTGCGGCCTAATGTAGTTGTATTTTCACGAACTGCAGCACAATGAACAAATCCATCATGTGCAGGTGTGTGAGTGTTTGTGTATATACGGTTCTTGCAGCTGCCCAAAGGGGAGCCCTGGGGCTTTGTACAGAGTACAGCAGGTGTTTACATTTACTTGCGCGCTCCCGATGTCGTTCGTGGGATTGGATCCGCGAGTCCCTTGTGGCCGTTAACTGTTTCAAAGTGTGGACCCTAAGGGAGGTCTTCCTCGCTGAGCAGGTGTACTTATGCGTGGGGGTGTGATGAGAATCCGTGCTCTCGAAATAATAAACTTTGGGTGACGCTGTAAGTGCAGGTGCAGGATTGAATGGTTTATTATTTCTCTGTGGATATTCCTGTAGGTATCAAACAAATCTCTTATCGATTCATTCGTACGAGCGAGTCCCTCAGCAGCTGTTTAGTTTACAAACGTTTAGGCAATGTTCTGCTCGCAGTGAAGATTGTTCTCTGGCTGAATTAGGAACCGGTGACAGATTTTTGGGATGATAGTTATTTGGTTAAACTTTGATTACACAATTACTCATTTAATTATGCAACATTTAAAGTGATTAAGGGTTTTCTATTCAGCATGCCGTATGTGTGTGTGTGTGTGTGGTTGTTAGTGTGTGTATTGATGATGTAGCTTGTGAGTGTGTTGGGTATTTAAGTGTGCATTTTAATTCATGAGGGTCTTTTTTAGTTATATTTAATAGCCAGAGTGAGGGGAAAAAGACAATTTCAGGCTAACAAGTGATATTGTATTTATCTGTGTGGGGAACAAGTTGGGAAAGCTAGTAAAATAGCTGGAATCAGACTGAAGGGAGTAGCTGAATACACCAGACTTTTCTGAATTGCTGATTGAATCTGCAAACTTTGAACCGACTGCTCTGGTATGGTACGCCCTCCACATACTCAAGAAATACCATCGTTTAAAATGCCAACATCTTAGTGAAAAGTAGGCAAAACACACAGCTGTTTCCTGCCTGACAGCACTGCTGAGAAACCATACAGCCAGTTGAAGTGTTTTAAAAATAAAAAATGGCAAACATTGTTCATAAATGAAGTATTTGATGTGTAAGTATTTATGTTTGGTATTGTTTAAACAAGCTAAAGAAATTCATTGTAAGAAAACTGTTAAAGCCATTGATTGAAAGTGTAATTGGAGACAATCACCGCATGGCCACAGCACCAATTACTGGTCAAAAAATAATCACTAAATTGTCATTGTAGCTTACAACATCTGGCTTGATATTACATGCAGAGCTGGATAGATTATTTTGACATTGTAGTTCATTACTGTTTTCAAATTACACAACGAAAAATTGTACTTAGTAATGTAATCCACTGCATTACACATTTGAGGCAATGTAATCTGATTTTTTTTTGCTCTGTTTTTTTGTTTTCTCTAAAGAAAATTAATTTAAAGGAGCCCCCAGGGCCATGAAAGGGACTTTCAGTAGTATAAGCCAGTTTTTACAAAGCCATTTTTTGGTTTCAGTTCCAAATGATGACATAACCTGGTTGAGGTATTTCAGTGTTTTGTTGAGATAGTTTCCATGTTTCAATGGTTTCTGTGCACTCGTAGTGAACAGATGTTTCTCTTGTTAGTGGTAGATGTTTGCACCGAACGTATTTGTGTAAATCTTACATAAAGCCATTCTTGAATGAATTGCAGCATTCAGTTTGGTAGGATAATTTCTGTAAGAATGGATTTATGAGTTATATACACAGGAATCAGTTCTGAGGCCCAATGTACGGAGGGAAATATTCTCATATTCCCTCTCTGGGGTCTGATATGGGCCTGATATCCACTGTGAATGCTTATGGACATATGCATCAGACGCTGTGGGTGTGGATGAAGCTTTGGCTCGGGCTGGAAGGAAATGCTCTTGTCCAACTGGAGTCCTGCAGAAACCAGAATTCTCAAACAATCTCGAAAAACGCTCCTTAAACCACCACCGCACCCTAAAAGAGAAAACAGAGAATATTTTAAGACAAAACTTAGTAGTAGTCACAAATATTTGCAGAGAAATCAAACCAAAACCCCCATAATAAATAGAGGTCTCTGGTCTGTCATTTCTGGAGTGAAGGCGTCAATCACAGATGAGCAGTCTGTAGTTATGTAGCACATCACGTTTCTCGTAATTATAACCGTCAGTCTTTGTTTTAGCTTGTATGTTTTCTTGTTCTTGAGATTGTTTGTGTGTGTCTATGAATGCTTGTGTGTGTTAGTGTGCTCAGGAAGCCCTTGGTATCTCAGTGCACAGGATGTTATTTGAATTCGCTGTAAAATTGGAAATGTGTTTCCTCTGAGTTTCACTGAGAGTCAGGAATGGCGGTGCTCCTTCATATGTAGATGGTCCATGATTTTAGGTAAATCCTCATGTATTTTATTCAAAGGAATACTTTGGAGAAAAAAAAATGTTGTCAGTTGATGCTTGTCACCGCATGAAAGCGTCTGCTCACAAACGGACCTTGATTGATCCAAGTCACAAAACATTTTGGACCGTGTTCACACCTGTATTTATCAAAGGCGTTTGAAAGCATGTAAGACAACAGTGCATTTGTGGTGTAAACGCTTAAAGAAAGTGAGAACCACCTACTTGCTATAATAGTTTGTTGTATCTGGAAAGCCTTAAAGGAAAGCCATGGATGTCAATGGGCGCTTCGCTTGTAAAATAAAACAAACGTTACGCTCGAACCAAAAACAGCATTCCAGGATTACAACATCTAGGAAGAGCAGTCGCCTACTGCTATGGTTTATGAAATTGATTTCTAATGATAATTTACTATCTCCTTCCCCTGTAATTTTTAGAAAGATTAGTTGGTCCAAAATGAATTCTGTCATTTACTCATTCTTCAAAACTTTTTTACTCTGCTCTTTTCTTCGTAGACTGTATGACTTCTTATATTCTTCTAGTCCTCTAAAACCATGCAATAACTTTTTGTGAGAAAAAGAGAACCCCAGCATTATCAATGTTTTGAAGTAGCATTCAGTTTTCATTTAAACTTTTTGATTTAGTAATGCACTTTTGTCTTTTTTATTTAGTTAATTTCATTGAGTTTGTTTATACTTTTTATCTAGTATAACAGATGTAGCTTTAGTTCACAATGACAACGCTGCACAGCTTTCTACACTTTTATTTGCACATTTGAAACTTGATGTGTTGCAACTAACACTTTCATTTCTGGGTATAATTTTCCTTTACCTCATATACAGTACTATGTTACATAGCATTCCAGTTTCTTAGCATAAGCTCACTCCCCTGTAAGTTTGGACATGTGGAAATGTGATCCAGTAGCTTACTGCTGATTTTATAGACGGCCAGAGTAAATCAGAGCGGAGTATAGGCTCTTCATTGTGACGGCTCCTCATGCCAAATACTACACCATTATCTGTCTGATTGGTGTGTGATTCACTTGAATTCGATGGACCAGTCGCTATCTGTTTTATTTGGTTTGCTGGATCTTCACCTTTTAGGGCTGATTTGAGATCCATTTAGAAGAATTCAACCGAATGAATCGGATATGAGAAGCTGTTTCTAGATTCGATTTACACCCTCCACTTTGAATGCTGTCAAACAACTCGTCTCTCTTTCCCCGTGTCCTCTATTTGCACTGAGGGTGTGGGCTGAGTGCTCGTATGTTGGGAATCTGCAGAATTCCTCAGTGTTTTGGGGGAAAATTCCCTCTCACTAGAGGAGGGTGATACTGGGAGGGTAATATTGTTGTGGCCGAGATTGTTGGCTGCCAAGTCTGTGTGTGCGTGTATGAATGTGTGGATAGAAGGAAGCATAAAGAGTTCACTGTGTGTGTTTTGCCCTCGTATGCCCTTGTGTAAAACGACCTGATTAGATGAACATTGCACTTCATTTTCTTAAATAAAATGCCACACGACCCTAAGCGCAACAAATGGAATTAAACGGGAGAATCTGCTTATGTAGCTTCAGATTCTTTACGTTCTCTTGCTCTCTGCAGACTAGTTTAAGCAATGTACTTATATTTTATTCAGAAACCCTTTGCTTAGATTGCTTTTCAATTAAAGTGCAGCCTAAGAAGTCTCGCTTATAGCCAGACCTTTGACTAAACAACATATGGTCTGGTCCTCGCTGCAGCTTATTCTTGCCAAGAACTGCCCATTTGGACAGAAAGAGACCTCCTGAAGCAAGATCTATAGTTTTTGATTTAGCATGCTATTTAGAGGCATATACATACATGCATACACACACACACACACACACTCACCTAAAGGATTATTAAGGAACACCATACTAATATGGTGTTCGACCCCCTTTCGCCTTCAGAACTGCCTTAATTCTACGTGGCATTGATTCAACAAGGTGCTGAAAGCATTCTTTAGAA
>JAUMHI010000035.1:14477867-14502659 GCA_032359435.1 Enteromius unitaeniatus | reverse complement strand
CTTTCTGGTTTTGTGTGTAAAACACTTTAGATGGTCAGTGAGCACAGGCAGTCTGTTTAAGGCTAGAGAAATATGCACTGGCCAGACAGTCTGACAGTAAGACTGGCTCATTAGGAGCTGTTGTATGACAAATAGCAGGACGACTTTAGACCTACTGGTGCGTCAGTGCCTGCGTTTTTTTGATCTACCAACATGCTGCTAATAAGCATCAGCTACAAATGTTTGCCGCTGCTTCTACAGAATCATTAAAACGTTCAGACGACCCACATGGTGTGTTCAGAAATGTGTGCATGTTTTTTTTTTGCTAATAGGGGGAACTTGTTAAAGCACCCGAGAGGCCAGTGAATGTGCTGCAGAACCAGCAGTTCCTGTCTGTACATATCTCTTCATTTTACTCACTGGTCTCTGTTGTCTGTTGCCGTCAATTAGAAGTGACAAATAACTTGATTAGCTGATGTAAATGTGCTGTGCCAGGAGTTCAGGAGGAGTTACCAACAGACCGTCAGCAGTTAGTTCTAGTATGCCAGTATTTCTTTCTCCCTTCCTCTCTGTCACTCTCTAGCAGCTCTTACTTTTCCAAGCTTTCACTAGACTCTAGGGAACGAACGAATGGATGAGTGGATATCAGAGGAGATGGATGAAGGTGAAAGGGTATTTAATTTTTTAAAGGAATTCAGTCCTCTTTGGTTCGGGCACTTGTGATCGCATGGATCCACTCTTTGCTCAACATGAAGATCAGTCACGCCATCTGCCAAGGTCTGAGCGGCTAATCGAGAGTGTCGGGACAATTCCCGGTGGGATGTGCGTCATTTGAGCTGGTCGAAGGCTGGCAATACGGCATGAACAATAGCAAATTTCTGGCATTCTGCTTTCTTTCTGATATCACTCTATGCTCTTTTTTTTCTATATAAACACCTTTCAGATTCATTCTCATCCATCTAAATGCCCCATTTTCTCTTCTATCAGTGCAGGCTTAACACTGACATTTGGAGATTTTGTATGACTTACTTTCTTCTGTCAAGTACTAAAATATTTCAAAGAAAAAGAAGAAAGTCCGTCACAGATTTGGAACTATCCATTTAAGGGCACATGTCCCTCACATCTCTGACTATTAACTTTTGATACAGTTTAAGTTTTTTAAATAAAAATAAAAAGAGTCAAAATCACAAACAGTCTGTTGCTTAGTATGTGCATTTGCATATAGTGTGTGTAATTGTTAAACTATATTTAACTATGACAGAAGAAGCCACATTGAAATATTGTGTTTATTATTTGCCTACGCACATTTTCTCACACTTCCTCAGGGCTCTCAGAGTTCCTCTTGAGCATAACGTTTGGTCAGATCTACCCTCGGTAGGCCAAGAGAATGCGATTTCAAAATACCGCATCCCCCACTGAGGACACTGAAAATGTAGGACGCCCCTCATGGGACAAAAGACTTTAGCATTTCCAGGTTTGATAGAAAGTGTGAATAGAATATGATAAACAATCTCCAGTTTGATTGACAAACTGTATTTTACCCCCCAAAAATCGATATTCGTTTTTATTGAGCATAGAGTATTTTTTTTTTTGCCTTTTTTAATTGCTTGTTTACAATGTACATATATACATTTCTTCATATGGGATGAATTCTAGATTTTCTATTGAGTGGTCTTGGCACGTCTTAGAGTATAAGAAAATCTTATATCTTATTTTTTCTGTCTAATTAAACAGTGGACATTTGTTTCTCCAGTGGGTGGGTATGGCTACATTTGTCTCCATAGACTGCAATGATGTCATATACAAGACGGGATAAGTTGTTTTTTTTTGGTATCACACAAATGGCACAGCTCTGAATTGCTCCAGACACAAAACGGTACCACAGAACTAAAAGACTTCTTGCAGCATTCCGGAACTGTTTCCATGGCATCCCACAATTGACAACAGATTGAAGGGTTAGTGGGAAAATGAGGCATTTGTGTCTCAGGCTGAATGTAGTAGTGATTGCAGTTAAATGGTTAGGGCAGGCAGAGGGGAACGGGAAGCTCAGAGCTCCAGGGGGACTGCTCGCTGCTCGCCTCAAACCGGCTAAAAATGGAACCTGCAAGTTATTTAGTGAGAAAAAGTTTTCAGCATTACATTTTGACACGAGGCAGTGCAAAATTTCACTGTAAATGATTATTTAAAGGTTACTTTTCATGCACAAATAATATGTTTTCTTGTCTATATCTATATTCATAACTGAAGTTGTGTGATCCATTACTAGTCGAAAGAAAAAAAAGAAAAGCTTACTACATTTAGGCAGTGTTTTTATGGCACAGTAATCAATTTTAGACTTTTTAAAATTCTATTTCAAATGAATGTTGTTTTTTTGTACCTTCTATTCTTTAGAGAAATTTTTATGCACTCAATTAAGGAATCTGGGACAGCACTAAACTAAAATGCAGTTTCAGGATCAAGAGTTTAAAACGAATCCCTTGAATGAACTAAAAGATTCTCTAAAATGAATTGTCAAAGACAGAGAAGAAAGTGATTTAAATTAGTAAATAATAAAAGAGTAAAAAATGTATAAGTATAGTCTCACATTACTGCTTGAAGTGTTTAATTACGAACCACTAACGTTTTCTTTCTCTTTCTTCCTCTAGTGGTGAGAGTGGATGGAGGGGCTCAGCCTGACTCCCCCCCACCTCAGGTCTAACCAGTGGGGAAGAGGATGCTATGTTATCAGTATAACTATAGAGAGGAGATGAGAGGTTGGAGTGAAGGAAACACGGAAGCAGAAAGAGGAGAATGGAGGAGCGAAGCCATGATGGCCATCCAGCAAGGGACGCAGAAACAAGACCTTTGATCCTTTTGAACACAGCACGGACGATTCATTGATGAGCTGGTTCAACAGCACCAATGGATCCACATCAGCGATCAGACAGCTACTTCTAAATAAACAAAAGCCTATTACCCTGAAGAAAGTTCACCATAATGTATACTGAAACCCACCACAAACTCTGATGAATGTTCAGCATCTACTGGGTTTCTCAGATGTATCACTGTGCCCTTGTGACACAAACTCTGGACGTTCCAGGCTTCACAAGAGTGCGGAAAGAGACGCATTCACAGGCTTCACAGATATCGCGCAATTTAGCAGCCGCACCATGGTTCCTCCACCTGGAGCCTTCTGCCTGATCTAATAAGGATTTCGTTTTGCCTTATCTTTGAAGTATTATTAGATTTTGTCTAAAACATCAAGGCTCTTTATTTAATCAGAATTGTACACATCTTCAGGTGTGTGTTAAAACTTTGGGGGGTTGTATGCAGTTAGCGCAGAACTACCAGTCGCCCGTCTACTTTCAAAGCAGCTGATCGCAGGTCAGCGTTTATGGGCAACGACTCACAACTGTGACATTTGCTGACCTTTAATAATGTAATGACTCAGATCTATACTTAGCTCGCCTTCCTTTTTCTCGCTTTCACAACCTTTTTCTCTATAAAACACACACATAGCGTGTCATATTCCCTGCTTTCCTCTAGTTACCTCAGCTTAGGTTTCATTGCCTAGATCTTCTCGCCTTACCTCTTCAGAAATCTGAGTCACAGTGCAAAGAGAAACCAGAACTATTTTCATGCCATCATGCACTCCTAGATGTAACCACCATGTTTATGACCTACTGTTAATTTAGGTTTCTTAGGGATTTGGTTCAGATTCAGCTTAGCAGCGCAGGTTGGTTAATGATTCCAGTAATGATTCTTTTGAGCAAACCTTATCGACCACCTTGAATTTGTCTTAGCTATTTACTAAACAAAAGCTATAATATTTTGCTAATATAAAGGTATGTCAACACTCCAAATGTGTATCTTTAACTACATATTGTCATATGAATAACCAGAAACTACACTGACTTAAATCTCACAAGCCTTAAACTAAAAAGACTAGAAAAAAAGCTCTACAATCAATGATTTTAACTGTAGCTCTTGATGAGTCATCCATCTAGGTTTGCTTCTTCTTTTGTTGCCACATTTGCTCTTTCTTTCTCACTCTTTGTCTTGGTTACATGATTCATTCCATGAATGCTGAAGCAGATTTAGACGCTATAATGTGGTTTGAATTACTAAACCATCTCAGCAGTCCTGAGCTTGAGAGCTGGTCTAAAAGATGCATCACTGACCTGGGCAAAGAGGCAATAAAATGTACCTTAACGTTATTATTATGTATGCTTTAAAGTAAGTGGGATGTTTTAACCAAACAAACAAGTTAACACGCAACAAAAAAAATGAACAACTAAAAATAGTCTTTGCTTCCTGTTTTCTATCCATCCAATGGATATTGCTCTCGTAAATAGACGTTAGGGACCTAACACAGATATTCCAGAGCGCATCCACACACGCAGTATCTAATGGACTGTCTTTCGTTGCATATCTAATGCGCTCACTGTCAGGCTCTGGAATAACCATGAGAGGCATTACAGAGACATTCCTGTCAGGCAGGTCGTAATTACCCCTGAAGCTTTCAGTTTTTCTGCCCCACAGTTAGTTGACTCTCCTGGGGATCCACACGAACTGCTCGAATTCCCTTCCCTGGAGCACTGCCTCTCCATTCTGGGACTCAACATCCAACTTTTCTGCTCTCAGCTCCACTAATATCCCCACACTCTTAAAAATAAAGTCTTCCAAAAGATGTTTTTACAGTCATGCAACTGAAGAACCATTTTGGGTTCCCCAAAGAACCTTTTAGTGTTAAGAACAGAAAAAAACCTTTCCACTTAAAATAACCTTTTGTGTAATGGAAAGGTTCCATGAATGTTACAGGCTCTTAATGGAACCTTTATTTTTAAGAGTGTACATCAGGGATTAATCTGCAGAAAATTGCATTTTGATAAAACAAGACCATGATTTTTTTTAAAAACATTGCCAGTCTTTATCTGGTTGACCTGCCACCCGCTTCATTCAAGCCAGCTTGACTTTCCTTAAGCTCGTACCAGCTTAAGCTGTATTTTTTTCAGCATGGCCATTATTGTTGTACTCAATACAAGTTACTGACTGGTTTAAACTATTAGACTCTAATTCAGTTCCTGCTTGGAGTCATGCATTACCTTAAATTTTGATTTATGAGTCGGTGGAACATCGCTGCCTCCTGCCTCCTTTTTTTGGCAGGCAGGTTGTCGGCTCTATCAGCTTTTATACAGCTTTAGTAGCTTGCATCTCCCCTGGAGCTGCGCTTTCCATTAAATCAGGCAGCGAAGCATATCATTGGCTTCTGGAGTTGCTGGCGTGCTAGTGTTTAATGCACATCATGGGTTGAACGTTCACTCGTGGGGCACTTCGCTGATGTTTGTTCTGATATTAGCCTACTTGAGAGAACCTGATGAGATCAAGATAAGATCTCTGTCTGTCTGCGGGAATGCGCTGAGAACAGACTGGCTTGTGTTTATCCCAGGCTTTGATTCTTAACACAGAGCAGAGAAGTTGGCAGACATCAAATAGAGAGAATTGTGATGACAATACAATAGAATGCGGAGTGATTGATGCTTCTCAGGGGGTGGTGATGTGAGTATAATATATCGAAAACGTGGCTATATTTTCATAGAATGTTAAATTGATTGGTTAACCTAATGTGTTCTGAGAATATAAGTGTAAGGGAAGGCCATTTACCATGTGTTTCACATATAAACCAGACGCCCTGTGCTTGGCATCTACTAGGAGCCTATGCATTAATCAATCAGTAAGCATTCAAAAGAATTGAAGTTAACAGGTGGATGGAGTCTTGAATCGGTTCCCTGGAATGTGCCAAAGTTGCCATACATAAAACACCTCCACATTAAAATGTCCACTTAAATGGTTATAAATCCATTTGCAGCCAGAAAGTGTATCAGACGAAAACAAAACTTGTTTGCAATATATTCACATACTAAAAAAACTGCATTCTTATCCCTACATCTTTCGTGATTTCTACTTCAATAATTCTTTATTTTTTTATAAACAGAAGGTTTTTTTTTGTTTTGTTGTTGTTGTTTAGTTTTTTTTTCTCTCAAATAGATTTATTCTTTGAGAACAGTATTTTATAGAGACGGTTTACTTTCGTAGCACTTAAAAAAAGATTGAATTTGAACACTCAAAGAGTGTCCATCACCGGAAAGTGCCTGTGGATTTTGTCAGGTGTCTTTGAGCAGTGTTCAACAAGTTAGATTTCATGTCAAATGTTTATGTTATCTGTTTTGTGTTCTGTGTTAAGTGTATGTGATAGTTTTTTTTTACTTTGTTCTTGTTAATCTTTAGTTAATGTTAAAGAAAATGTTGATGAGGACTTAGTATGTAATAGTATGTCGTAATACTAAATACATCCAGGTGAATTTGATCTATTATTCTGTTTCTGAGAAATGTCTACACTGCAAAAAAAAAACCACCTCAAAACTTCTTATTTAGTTTTGTATGTTGTTTACAGGCAACATTCTAAATATTCTTGCTTGAGAAACAAAATATTTTCAGAGAATTTATGTTGAATTAAGTTTCTTAAACCATCTACATATGCTGTATATATATTAGGGGTGTATCGGTTCACAAAAATCACAGTTCTGTTCGATACAGTGGTGTCACGGTTCGGTGGTTTCGATTCAGCAAAAAAAGAAAAAGAATTTCTTTAAATTTTTTCCAAATTTTTATTAAAACTAACATAAAAGTATGATCTTTTTTTTTCTTTTACTTTGAGCAACAATGGAGCTATACTTCACATATCTTCTGGGGTTTCTTCTTAGCAGCAAATAAAACAAAACCTCCTTCATAACCAAAACAAAAAAAAAAAATGAAATGTAATATTGTAGTAGAGGGCTCAATAACATTTAGCATTTTCTTGAATCCCGCATTAAAATCCGAGGCTATAAATGTCCCAATTGCTGTTACCGATCGATTGTTTTGCCCTGTTGGAAATGCCTAGTCATGCCTAGCATGTTCCTAGTTTTCGTCTGTTTAGGGTTGAGAGGGGCAGTCAGCACATTGCCTGTCCCGTCGTTTGAGCTGCCTTGTTGAGCGTAGCACTGAAAACATTATATTTTACACACTTTATTCTCTCTCTTTTTTTTTTCAAATATAAAAGTATTAGTCTGAATCGTTCGGTTTGTAATGCGTACCGAACGGCTCAATATGAATATATGCATTGTTACACCCCTAATATATATATATACATATATTCTTGCTTTAAGTATAAACCACACAATTTATGCTCACAACAGTTTAAATTGTTATGAAATAAATATATTCTCTGAAAAAGATTTTACTTTGCTGTATGAAGGTTTAGATATTTTCTTGGATAAAACTGCTTAAGAATTAAATAATTTGTTTTGCTTCTTTTTTAGCAGTGTAAAAAAGGCAAACCCTGTACGTGTTATGTCCATCCCATTGTGGGAATAGATAATACACCCTCACAAAAAAAAAACCCCTGAAAGTATCAAATGTCATAATGATAATTCACATCAGACAACTCTATGCATTCACCTCACAGCTAACTTACAAATCTCTTCACCCATAAGCCTAAAAAATGGGCAGTATTTGATATATTTTGTGTTTTACAGATATGTTGATATAAAAAGGGATTGTACATTACATATTGGTTCAAATAGAGACTATATCCCATTTAAGAGACTCGACTTATATTAGGATATTAGGAAGAACCTCCACATGATGCTTTATAAAATCAATTCCCCTGTTCGGCCTCCAATAGAGCTGAATGTTCTCTGTGCGTAATCCATGCTGTACACTGCATTGTGTAAACTGTTTCCTGGAGTTGTTATGACAGTACACTTATGTAAACAAGAAATGAAAGCATTAGAATTCTATTAAATAAAAACCAAATATGACTGCTACAACACAGTCTGTTTCCATTATTAGCTATGATTTTCCCAATATACAGGATATTACACCTGGGAAGATTGACAAGGTTTTATGCCAAAATCATGAACAATAGCTTATTTAAAACATCAAACGTCTAAATTCTTAAGTGTGGTCATACTAGTGAGTGAGGCTGACCCTTATAACACACTGTTCTGGCCAATGATTGACGTCATCTAAAGGAAAAAAAAAACATAATTAAATTTTTAGACACCTTGTTTTGATTTGTCATGTGAACACCCTGGGAAACATGAATCAAGCACCAAACTCATGATCTGTGATTGAAGTTATTCAGTGGTTCAACCTCTGCATGGCCCTTAGAGGCTTCATAACTAATACTAGCCCCAAATCCAGCCCTCGCCAACATACATGAACCAAAACAAAGCCTTTAAGATCTGCACCCCAGTAACAACATGGTCCAAGCATCAGGTTCCTTCGGTAAAACTATGAGAAATTTGCTGTGCTGAGAACTCAAGCAGGCATGCATGAAGAATTACACAACACAACTTTATTGGTCTTTTAGCAGCACGCACATTTGAAGTTTATTCTTGCCTTGTTCTTTCAGTGTGAAGGCAACAAATAAATTGAAAGAAACAGTTCCAGATGTATTATTATTAAATAATTCACTAGTCTTTTACTTTTCTAAAAAGACCTTTGACAAAAAAGGTGGCCGTGTCACTTCATCTCTATGGGAAGTGAGAACTGTTTTAAATTCTGTCAAAAAAAGTTTGAAAGTGGCAGAAAAGCATAGACCGCAAAATATGTTTGGACCAAGTGTTTGCCAAACCACAGCACAAAGCACATCCATGTGCTTCATTGAAAGCAGCCTTTGAGTCACTGGAATTGTAACGCTTTTTGCATGTACACTTGCAGAAAAAAAAAAATCTAAATATCTGTCATAAGCTTTTACATAAATTACCCACACAAGGATTTTACACATTATTTGTAATAGTAAAGGCACTACTATTGTTATTTTTGATCATATGAATAATAATAATAATATTATCTACATTATATACATTTACAAATAAAATGGATCAGATGGTGAAAGTACATACAGTATATATAGTACATGTATTTATTGATAAGCATTTATTTAATTTATTATACAGGCCTTTTTCAAAAGGTTCGTGAGAAATGAAACTCCTGACTGTTGGTGTATGTTAGCATTTAGACACGCTCATACACCACCTACACAGTCACATAAGCACTGTGTGTGAAACAATGCTTGCACAAGAACCAGTGCTTTACCAAGGCTGTACATCAGAGCCTTTACCCACTGATGCTTGTCAGCAGACTCGTAGACAGTGATGAGCAGCAGGGTGTAAGAGATAAGCTCCACTGTCACTGCCTTCACTTTCAATAAGATTAGCCAGACAAACCAACTACCACAGCAAAACGTACTCACTAATCGAATATTTCATCCCTTTTTTGTCCTTAACCCTCATATACTTAAGAAGGAAGGGCTGTGAGTCAGCTAAAACTTGAGATTAAAAGATTAAAAGCTGTCATAAAAGGGGGCATTAATGATGCTGGGTTATATTCATTTTGCCAAAGCAAGGACTTGCAAAGTGAATAATGACGTCATTGAATCTGTGCAGAATCACAGACAAACTACTGCCATTAGAAGTGAGAGGAAGACAAAGAGAGCCAGAGCTATGCAGAGAAGTGAAAAACAAATGCAGTAGGTAGAAGCTAGAGCTCTTTGAAGCTGCACTGCGCTTGAGATTTGGACCTTCATCCTAATGGCCCCTACTGAAGTTTACTTACAGTATGGAGAAAAGTACAGGAGAAAATCGTGATTTCGTAATAGCACCATCAATTATTTGCCATGCAATTTTTATGTAACTGTGCAAAACATGACATCGTAGACCATAATTTTGGAGAGGACTATTAAATCATGCACTTCTGAATCAAATAAGTCGAAAACAAACAAACAAACAAAATATGGATATGAATTGATGGATAATTGAATAATAATATCTTATATAATAATTATTGTGTTGTTTTTCTGAAGGAAATTTATATTTTATTTATTAAGAATACATTTTATTCAGTAAGCATGCATGAAATGTATCAAAAGTGACAGTAAAGACATGTATCATGGTAGAAAAGATTTCTATTTTGAATGAATGCTGTTCTTTTAAACTTTATATTCATTAACAAATCAGAAGACTTAATAGAGAAATAATGGATGCAAAAATTTCAGATTTGTCATCACAGGAAAAAATAGAAATAATGCTATAGAAAACACCATTTGAAATTTGAAATGAATAAGGTTTTCATAATATTACTGCTTGTACAACACAAATGCAGCCTTAGTGAGCATCAAAACAGAAAATGTTGTAAAGATGAAACTATGTTTTTAGGTGTAATGAACTCTTTTTTTTCTAATCCAAGCTAAAATATCTAAAGTTCTTTGGGATGTGGAAAGACATGCAGCTCACTACAGCCATTAACACATCTGCAAATCAATACCTTCCATCACACACACACATATAGACCCCACACCACATACCACCTGCTGTCCCTCAAGAGAACTGAGGCAGGACCACCAACGGAAGAAGGAGAGTGGAATATGAGACAGAATTAGGACAGAGTGAGAGAGTGACAAAAAGAGAAAAATGGAGGGATGCTCAGATATAAATACATAAGGAAGTGCATTACTTTTTCTTCATAACACACTTGTGCTTAATATTAGTTGAAACAGACACTAAACCCTGCACGCTAACACAGTGTTTGCCCACCCACGCTCAGATGACCACAAACACACACGCACACAAACAGCGGGTTACTACTCTGTTAGTGTCTCAATCAGAGCATTCTATTGGCACACTTTAAACAGCGACTGCCGTGACATGATTCCGCCATCTGTTCATGTGGAAGCAACACCCAGCAAATGATGAGCGCACACAAACACATACTGTCCCTCTGGTCCTCTTCCTGTCTGAACAGTCACTGAGGAACCTGGGAAACACTTTACTGTAATAACAGTACATGAATAGTCATGTACTAATACCTAAATTACTTTAATATGAACTAATGATGAGTTAATGCATGTACTAACCATAACTATGACATGAGTCATATTTATTCACATCTGAAAGCTTACCGCAAAGTGTTAATTAATGCATTAACTAACACTGATTAGTACATGCCTTAACTCATCATTAGTTCAAAATAATCTTTAGTTTTGGAATTACATGATTATTCACATGCTGTTATTGTAAAGTATTTTTGGAATGAGTACAGTATGTTCAAAAATCGAGTACACTGTAAAAATAACTAATTTTACACATGAAACCTTGTAAAAATGCTACGGGAATGTTTTTTTAAATATGGTAAATAGGTGAAGAGTAAATACCTGTACCAGAATTCCCACGTGTAAAATTACAGTTTTTTTTTTAATTCCAAACTCATTGGTAAAATAGTTTTTGTTATCAGTTATGTCACATCTTCTCTTGTTTAATGAATGTTTATTGCATTATTAATCATTTGCTGTGTATCATGTGTATTATCATGATGGTGTTTTGTATTTGCATGAATTACAACAATACTCTTTTCTGACAATATGGTAAAAGTAAAAAAAAAACCTGCAATTATAAAAAGATTTCATGTTTAATCACAGTGATAATTTATGGAAGCCCGTTTCCGCCACCTAATTCTGTTAGTCATAATAATGAGAAAAGTTCTCATAATAATGCCTTAGTATGTCATAATAGTGAGAAACTTCATTATGAGGTAATGTATTATAATATTCACAGGGGGAAAAATATTCATATCGAGAAACTTTCATAATGACTTATCATCTCATAATAATGACTTATCATCTCGTAATAATGAGACTCATTCCAGTTCAAAGTGAATTTATACGTTCCATTCAAAGTGCATTTAAGTGTGCGAGATGTAATTTAAATCGCATTCACTTATTTAGTGCAAATCTGTGAATGAATGTTCCGAAGTGAAGTAACGTTAATCTTTAACGGACACTGTGTAGGGACCATGTCGATTGGGAACACAGCTCATGCACGGAGCTCTCTTCTAATGAGCTGATTATCAGAATCAGGTGTGTTACATGCAAAATATGCAAAAAGAGATACATGCAAAATATGTTGAGCGGGGGGGGTGTGAGGACCACGATTGAGATCCACTGACTTACAGAATTATATTTTTTCTCAAGGTGGCGGAAACGGGCTTCCATAATAATCTGTAATTATGGAACAAGGAATTATCTACATTTTTTTTTCTGTTTTGTTTTTTTTACAGGGATTTTTTGGTGCCCCTGCTGCCAGAAACTTTTTTTTTTTTTTTTTTCTCAGTGTAGAACTATCGATCAGCCAGATCGATAAAGAAATATACATAGATGTACAGTATATATATATATATATATATATATATACATACATATATAATTTATTATTTTTCTTACTTAACCAGTATGACACTAGCAACACAAGGTCACAGGTTTGATTCACTTTGGATAAAAATGCCTGCCAAATCAATAAATGTAAATCCAGATATGCAGAACAGTAGCTCTTTCTTTTTTTGAAAAGAAATATTACTTTTATTCAGTAAAGATTTAATCCATTAATCAAAATCCAAAGTAATGACTTTTATATTGTTAATATAGATTTGCACTGTAAATAAAGGCTATTTTAAAGGCTTTCTCTCACTGTTTCACTAGACAAGGCTTAAGCCTAGCCCTAGACTAAAATATATATACTGTATATATATCATTTGTAATAATATTTCTCAACATTACTGTCTTACGGTATTTTATGTATACTGTATATGAATGTGTGTGTGTGTGTGTGCTGCAGTATCGTTGCTGGCTATTGGCTACATGCCACATGAATACGAAACCACCATCAGCCTGAGAGTGAGTCACCATCCTGGTCCCCCTGTATGTGTTTGTGAGAGACTAACAGCAGATGGAGGAAAAACTGCAGAGGCACTGCTTCCCAATTCTCCCCATTGATAGGGTCTGGCCTTTGCAGACATTTTCTGCATTACTCTCATTGTGTATGGTCAGCCTTGCTTAAACCATAATCTAGGCATCTTGCCTGCTGACATAATCAATATTTATATGAGATATGGAAATCTATTATTCATTTCATAATACTCTTAGTTGTGCCTATCATTGGCTGCAGCTGTGTGAGGCTCACTGAAATAAAATGAAAAAAAAAAACGGAAGGAAATCATCTATTCTTAAGCTTTATTTGTTTGTTTTGATTTTAAAGGGTTTAGGAATTCCATTCACTCCCATTTTGATGAATAGCTTTGGCTGGAGAAATGGAACAACAGATGTTGAATTCACCACCTCAATCAGACACACACACACACACACACACACACACACAAACAAAACAAACAGATAGAAAGATACTAACCCAGGCTTATTGGAAAAACGTGCCTATGGCAAAATTTTTGCACAAGGACATTTTTGTTGCTTCTCTTTCAAAGCGAAATGTCCACTAAAAGTGGAGTGTGTTAAGTTGTATCTGAAACAGATGAATGTGACTCAATTGAATGTGGCAACAATTATTATGCTGATTGTTGTACAAATCGTGGCAGTTTGTGCTAGGATTTTAAAGGTCTGTAGTGTTTAAAATAGTTTTTTTACCTACATTAAACCCTACCTTAAATCTAACCAATAGTTGTAAAAGCTAACATGAGATGAAATGCATTGCTGAAAAAGCCATACCAACAAGTCTTTAACCTCTCTTATTGGAATTTGTGTGTTATGCTACAGTACATATTTTACATTTACTCATTTAGCACTTTTATCCAAAGCGACTTGTGATTGAACAATTCAACAAGTGATTCATCATAAAGAGGCAAAACAAAAATAAAAATTAAAATAAAATAAATAAAAAGGAAGTTTCAGAAGGAAGTTTAGATTGGTAAAAGCGGGACAGGGAGGGCTTAAAGGAGAAAGCGAAGTTTCTGAATCAGGGTGGGAGGGTCATTTCACCAGCCAGGAACAGGGAATTAAAAATGTCCTGGAAATTGATTTTGTGCTCACCTGTAGATCTCAGGCTTCTGGAGGGATGTAAATATGTAAGAGTGAGTGGAAGTAGGAGAGTTCTCTGTATTATAAGTGCAAAGTTTTACCAGGTGGTCTACCAAGCAAGTTTACTACATTGGGAAAGCTGTACATTTATTTATTTGATGTATCTCAAACTGTATTAGTGTACAAATTATTCACTATGGTAAAAGTGTTTTGAGGTCATACAGTAACTCAGTATTGTCAAGTATCTGTGATATTAAGTCTATAAACAATAATATCCCAATACAGTTATTATTAATGTCAAAAGGAATAACAGTTTTTGAGGTTTTACTGCCATTGGTTGTTTAGGAAGATTTTTGAAGTTTGCAGACAGAGGCAAGTTTTTTTTTAATTAGACAGGTATATAATTTTAAGCCTATCAGTGTAGCATAGTGCAGATTCATCAAATTTATACATAGAAAGTCATATTTCATGAACGACAAAATGTAGAGAGCTTGCAAGGCTGGAAAATAATAGTGCTATAGAATAGAATAGATAGTTTTTTGGAAAAGTGATCAAGAGCTGAAAACAGAAAAAAATTGAGCTGATGTTAGTAGAGAAAGTAGATATTACATCACATGACACTCTTGATACCTAAGACAGCTGTAAAAGTGACAGCAGTCGGAGTTAGAATTATAATTTGTTGTCCTTCTGGTTGAAAATGAATTTGTAATATTGATTTCTCTTTAACTGATCACAAAATCCTCTCAGTATCTCCTGACTGCTGATGTTTTTTTGGAGATGAGTGCTCATATCACATGCAGGAGCACAGGGAACACAACCACAAACGCTACTGAAATTAAAATAATGGCGTACTTATCATGATGCACCTTCATTTAAATGTCCGCATTATTTATAGAAGACATTTGAAAAAAATAAAAGGAACATGAACAATAAACAGAGTACCCGTCTGATTCGTCCTCCTTAGAGTGAGGCCATGACCCTGTGAGTGCCATCGAAGTCTATTAAGTGCTTTCTAATTGCTGTGGGCTCAGCGTGTATTGTTTTATGAATAGTTAAAAAGGAGCTCCCTCAGGTCCTCGAGCTCTCAAGGAAGACAAAAACATCTCCTTCAATGTGTATGACACAGGGCTCACACAAGAGCTGTGACATTTACAAGTGCTATTAAACAAATTTAAAACTCCACGAGCCAGCTTATTGAGCCCAAATTGGTGGCAATTATGATGAGCCACAAGGACAGATAAATATCAATAGGATGTTTGGAACAAAGCGCATTAGATAATTTAATAAATACCAAGATCAGATTCAGAAAAAAGCATGATGGCGTGTTACAGTGTCATGCTAGTATTTGAATGGAATTTTGAATGTGTTTATATAACAAGACAGTGAAAAGAAACAGGAAATTATTAGGCAGAGAAAGGGGGAAATAGGAAAATATGACACAGGCCATGGCTCCAACACAACAATATGGCTCCAACATGGTATTCTTTGATTTATATATTTTTCTCAAAACAATAAACTGAAGTCTAACAGATGTCATTTCTGATTTTTCTTGATCTTCTTCTTCTCCTCTTTTTGTGCCACAATAAAGTTGCAGTTGAGACATAGCTTGGTCTTCTGAACGTCTGGGCAGTTTACACAATTTTCCAACTTAGGCAATAATTGCTGTACATTAATGTTCATTTCTATAGTAATACATTTTTCAAATTGTATAAAATATAGTTGTATAAAATAACATTAATTAGCATTGTTATGAACAAATATGAAATTACCTACATTATGAAATAGTATAAAAATTGTTAAATATTAGTTTGTGATATACCTAATTCAACGACTAATATAAACAAATGAAATGTAAGTGTTAAGTGCAACTAAGAATGCAATATGATAATGGAACACTATAGCTTTAATGAAAAATCACAGTCCATGCTCTGTCCTAATAGCCATCACAGAGACTGCAACGAGCAGCCCTGCCCTGCCGTCATCAACTCAGCTCGGCTCAGCCTGCTGCTAATTAAAGCCACATATGTTTACAGCAGAAGTCTGCCTATAGCCGAAAATCACACTCCAACCACAACATGCTTCGGAAAGTTCGGCTAAAAGACAATCTGTATAGCAATAATTTCACAAGATGTTGTATCATTAACAAGTTGTGTTATAAAAGAAATGTAAAGGCAGTTTAGCCTTAACGTCGAAAACCAAGTCAGTCTACTCTTTATTTTTACATTTAAAAACATTCTGAGTAAATACAACTACAATAATTCAACAGTTTGACTGTGTCCACTCAATCTAAACATTATTAGACAGATAAAATAAGTATTTCTTACGGGTGGTGCAATGTTGATAAGCTCCAACCTGGCAACATAACTGCCACTTCAAGATAAAGAGAAAACATCTTGTGCTCTTTTGACTTTTAACAAAAAGTCTGGTCAAAATTACTGCTTATACTGTAAAGGGACCACCAGCTTTATCTAAACTGACTTATACTGCTATGCATTTTTTCAGTTTGTGCATTCTCTGAGTTCATGAACCCATGGCTTTGACATTGCAAATACTACGCTCTGGTTATCACCTGAGCCTAAGTGACCAAACACAGTTTGCAAGTATTTCATTATTATTAAAAAAGGTGTTTTGCCCAGTGCATTAGCACTTGACAATTAAATGAGAAGGTGAAAGCTGAAAAGTTAGACACTCTGAACTGAACATGGCTATCTGTTTTACTCTGAGACAGTGCCTACAATCTGTACACCACATGTGCAGTGTGTGTATAAGTAGGGAAAAGAGTAAAACTATAAGGAAAGACAGGTGGAAGGAAATGGAATATGGTGGGAAAAGACACAAGAAGGCATACTGTAAACAAAAATCAAATGAACTTGTAATCTTGCTTATATAGGTCTTATATATCCTCTAACTGGTTAATTTAAAAAAAATGGGATAGGAGGAACAAGACACAACAGAGCTTAATGTGAGCACATGCTCCTGGATCAGCATCCAATAAGCCAAACCTCAATCATCACTGAAAACTGATTAGTTGATAGGAGTGCTGTTTTGTCTAGTCCAAATTATCCTGTTTTAGTTTAGAACAGCCATACAAAATGATATTTAATTCAAACATATGTGATAACTATATTTTGATCTCTTAGGAAAAAAACTAACTTAAAATAACTACACAACTATTTAAAAAAAGGGTTAGGATTGCAGTTTTTCTTTCAAGCAAACTGGCTAAATTAGTAGATTATGGTATGAGAATGAAAATGAATTCTATTTTTATCAGAGAAAAACATTAAAACATTTAGAACGTCTGTAATTTATCATTTCAGAATATAAATTATTTAATTATTTATCAAAGCTATTAAATCTTTCTAGGCACTCTATATTTCTGTATAAAACAACATTCACTTTTAAACATAAAACTTAATTTTAAAAAAAGAATCTTTAAGAAAAAAGAAACATTGTTTGTTTGATACGGAAAAAATAATAGTAAATTTCAATACATACAATATTTATATGATGAAACTTATTGTGTACATGCATGTTTTAATGTTGTAGTTACTGTATATATTCTCCCCTATAACCCACCCTTATACCTACCACCAAACCTGTCTTTAACCACACCTATATCCCAACCTCAACACACAAAGTATTTTGGGTAACACTTTATTTTCAGAGTGATTACATAGTTAAGTGCTTAGTAGTATCCGTTGAACTTACATGGAACAAAATGTACTTATCATGTAACTAAGTTATAGAACTTACAGTTAGTAATTATGTAGATGCTAGACAGCTACTGTTACACACATGCTACGTATGTAACTAAAAGATTTACCTAATATAACATAATTATAAAAGTAAGTACACACAAATAAGCTACTTAAAATAAAGTGTAGCAAGATTGTACTTAAGTACACTTCATGTGTATCTATACTGTAAACCTTATCCAGCTGCACCTTTGGTTTAACTCACCAGTACACAGCTTAAATACATGAATTACCTTTCTAATTACATTACAATTACAGAATATTACACAGGCATAAGCTACTTAAAATAAAGTGTATCAAGATAATGCTGTACATTCAAGATAATATTTATTCAAAATGTTAATTAAAAATAATGACAAATTTAAATGGATACATTAACTGGACAAAGTCCGTAATCAGCGCACACACAGTAATCCTGAATGTAGGCAGGATAATGAATAACATTATGGGATAACATACACGGAGACAGGAGGGAAATAAGAAATGTTTTCAGGACAGGGAGTCAAGAGACCTTTCTGACAGACCTAAAAATTGAGAAGTTTCAAAACTTCATGCAACATTTGTCACATGAATTCCCTGATGAGGTCATCAATCAGCGCCAGTCTGGGAGGGGGTCTGGCAGCTAGCACTACACGGCAAAGTGTGGGAAAGAGCAAGAGGTGAGAGAATGAAAACTTATCTGTATTACTGGGTATGCTGCTTGTAATGTTCTGTGTTTGGTCACTATATTTCTGCTTTCCTTTGCATTGATTGTATCTCTTTATATTATGTTTCTCTCCTGACCCTGTTCGCTGATTTTAAAACCACTTCCTTGTTCTCTCTCTCTCTTTCTGTCTTATGTGAGACATTTCCCCTTTGGCTTGCTATCCTCACATCTGTCTGTGAGAGTTACAGGTCTCATCTATTTTCAGCTGCTGTTTTGCTAACATGTTACTGGAGCTTAGCGCGCCCACCCCTGTGCCCCCCAGGCTGCTCCTACAACACAGGCCTGTGAAACTAAAGAGCCCCAGCTGGACATAACGTCAGCCTGCCCTTCAAGGCGCTAAACGCAACTGAGGACCAAACCCACACATTTACGAACTACATTAACAAAGCGTGAAAGTTAATGAACTGTTAATATGTTAACAAGGCTCGACAGCCCGGCCAAGAGGTGATGTTCTAAGCTCTATATACAGTTACCCAAGTAGCCCATGTACTGCAGTAAAATGCGCTAATCCCTGTCTTTCAAATGACTCTGTTCTGAAACCTAGTAAGCTGCCTTGCCTACAGTATTTTGGATCCCTATGATTTATGAGAAAACACTCACAGAATTCTGGAATCCAGTTATAAAAATGGAATTTACCGTATATTGTGGAATGACATGGAATTTGCCAAATTTTGATGGATAAATCAAAAATAAGTCAGCACACTTAAATCAAAACACTATACCCCAGTTTCACAGACAAGGCTTAAACTAATCCCAGACTTAAATGGATGTTTGAGCTGTCTCAACAGAAAATATAACTTAAAATGTGTCAGTCATTGTGTCATTGTTCTCTGTCAAGATGCACACCTGTAATATTTTCTTCTAAAGCAATTTGTAAAAGTTGTTTATCTTATCCTAGCTTAAGCTACAGTAAACCACATTTGTGAAACCAGGCCTTCAGTATATGGATTAGTGTCTGTGAATATTAAGCAGCAAAAATGCTACTTAAATATGCATCCAGCATGTTCTGTGTGTCTCTGTGTGAATGAATGGAGCAGATGCAGTTTTGCAATTTGGCACAAATACAAAGAATTTTGAAAAAAATAAAACTTTTGTCATAGTGCCCTACTATAAAGGCAGCTGTCATTTCTTTCCTCCTTAGATGATTTGGAACATTCTCAACCTAATTGAAACTTGTTATTATATGTATTCTAGTACATGCAACATGGGTAACAAGAAACATGAAACTCTTCATTATTTAACTTAATTATAATAGAAATACAACACATGCACAAATATTAAATAAAAAGGAAATATGTTAGACATTAAAGATTAAATTGCCACTTTTTGAAACATTGAGTGAATTACAGTATTGAAGTCTTTTTCAGACTGTCAGCACAAATCAGATTTTTGAGCATATCTGATTGGAATCCAGTCAAATTTTTACAATGTTACATTCATATGTGTTTTCATTTTAAACACTGAGCATCATACTGACATTATAAAAAGCCACAAACAGAAAAAAATTGGCCATCATCAAGAGACTGAGTATCACAGGCTAACAGACTTTAGAGTCAATCTGATCACAACAAACTCAAGCAGAAATGTTGATAATTGAAAAAAAAAAATCTAAAATCTAAATTGGCTGAAATTAGCAAACATGTTTGATCTCCTCCAGCTGGAGTAGAATCAAAGTCTGAAGCTGAAAAATCTGTGACCGCCATAAAAGTGGGCTAAAATTTGTGCAGTGTAGTCCAGCCTTTAGTAGTTATGATTTGAAACACTCTTAGAATGCCTACAAATACCGCTCATAATTTTTTTTTGGAACAGAGTAAACATTTGCTTTAGCATACGCAGTGCTGCACACAATTTGATTGTGCATAAGTGAATTGGCAAGAATATACCACGTGTGTAGTTATATACAATTTGTATTTGCAATATAAACTGTATCGAACTGAAAACATGAAATGTAATCATTTAAATGATTGGTCAAAGATTAGAATAGTTGTTTAATTAGAGATTATATCTTATTTCTACAGCGTCACAGTTTATCTATCCTGACCAAACCATCCCGTTCTACCTTCATACAATTGTGTTTATATATTTGCGGGTGAAAAATGTAGAATAAGACGTCTGCCAAAGCCACTAAGCTGCAAGATAAGCATCTCTTCACCTCAGGTCATCCTTCCACCCAAACCTCACCGTAATCTTCATACTGTATTGTGCTAACTAATCATTAACCTACAGCCTGCTCATAAACATTTAGGTAATTTACCATCCCTTCCTTCTGCAAGCTGACGATAACAAGAGCAGGACATTCAGTTATTACAGAGAGGGATGTGAGAAATAGAGGGAAGGAGAGAGATGGAGAGCTCTTATGTGTGCAAACTGTCTGCTGCTTAAAGATACTTAAAGATTTTTTAATGCATTTTCTTGCGCGTTGTTGTATACAAATCAAATTTTATTTCCTTCATAATCATGATTATTATAATATTGCAGTTTTCTCACTCTAATCTCCATATCAAAACTTTGAATACTATGTGTTTATAAGAAGTTGCAAACCTGTAAAAGCTTTTTTTACAAAACATACAAATTCTGAATTTTACGCCATATGCTCATGAGCTCAAACTATTCAGAAAATGTCAGCCTTAAGAAGAGCTGAAGGTGGAAGATAAAGAGATAGATGTGATAGAAATGGAAAAGGAGGCAGTAATTGAGCAGGAAGAAGAAAAGATGGATGAGTTAAACAATCCCAGAATTGTGTATGAGTGTGTTTATGCTCTGCATAAATGGTTACAGTTTTGATTCAAGCGATTCAGGTTTCAAGAAATATGTCTTAGGAACTGAGAAAAAGAGGAAAGATTAAAAACATCACTATAATTTGATAAATATCATTAACTTTCTTGTACAATGTTTTTCCAAGATCTTTAGAAAAGTCTAAATTTAATTTTCTTATACAAGAAAACATGCAAAAACCACAAGCTGTGATGTGGATCACTGCATATTATGGCAAGACAGAGGCATGGAGAGAAACACATGACACATGAGTGACGTTTGTGTGTTTATAAGGGGAAAAAAGGTTGAAAGAGTAAAAGCTTCCTTGTACGGTAGACGAGATTGTCTCTGTGTTGAATTACTGAGAATCAGAACCAGGTTCCTAAAAGAAATACCCTCACTTTAGCACTAATAACAACCTCTTAAATCTAGACACACACGCACACAAAATGCTGTTACCACTCCACACATCACTGTCACTCACAAGCACACATTTTACAACATATACCAAACCTCATTATACTACCACTGCATACACGCACACAGTGCTACGGTAATGGGCATAATGACAAAGCGATTTTGATTTATGCTGTTTTCCAATAAATGATGCCAATATAAAAACCACAATCATCACAAATGTATGCGAGCATGTGAGAGTTTGTGTGTATTTGCGGCACAACTGGCGTCTCCAGAGTTTTAAAAGTAAAGTTAACCTGAGTATTTCCAAACCAAGAAAATGAGCCACATTCCCATTAAAGACCACAAGGCAATCAGGAGAGAATACCCAGATGACCTCTTCATCTCTCAGATGAGTGCAGCAACAGTGAAAAATAAATCACTTCAAGTTTGTAGCTCAAAGTGCTCTGCGGGACGTTTGAAAGAATTCTTTAAAATACAAAAAGTTAACTGAAGAGTATGTAGCATTAGATAAATTAGATTTTAATTCTCCTGTTTGAAAGCTGACATGAAAAGGTATTAAATAAAATATACATTAAAAAAGGTAAACTGAGCTTGACTGTGTAATAAAACACAGCAATGAGTTTTGGGTCAGTGCTGACAGCTCTCGAGCTTTTGGTGGTTTTTCAGCATGTCTGCTGCATATATTCTGTTTAACTATGTCTGTTTTAAATGTGTTCTTCATAAAACATTCCACTGCCTCGAATAAAGCCTGCTGGTGACTATTCAGATCCCAATGAAGTCTAACATCATTAAAACATATTCTGAGGCAGAGCTTTCTATGAATTTACCAGATAGTGAATGAGAATGTCGCTCCAGGAAACAGGCTTTAGGGTTAGACATAGTGCTGCAGTTGTGGCCTATCATTTCCAATTGATTTCAAGGGCTGTTAACAGTTAGAGTACGGTAATACTGAACTTCGAGATCTGAGTGAAACTAAGAAAAAATGAGTACATGAACAAGAAACAGAACCAGGGGGATAAAAAGCTAAAGCACATAAAACAACCATCGTGCCATTAAAGGGGTGCTCTTGATGCTCCAATATAAGACTAAATATTTTTTCTATTGAAAAAGGGGGGCACCACAGAACACCATGTACCCAACTAAATAATAGGAGATCCTTGCCTCAGTGCAGACACATGTCAACAAGGAAACCTGTCATTATGATGCTCAGTTTTCCTTTGTCACTATTTACAGAGTCTGTAAGTGTATGATATCTAGTGTTTTAAAAATCTGTTCGTATTTTAAAAGTCATGTAGTGTATTCCAGCCTTAAGAACTAGTCTGACCAACTAGCTGTTACCCAAGGGCTAATCAGTCTTATTTTTTGGATTCAACATAAAAAAGACCAGTAGTAGTAAAGAAATCGATAAAGTAGTCCATGTAGCTTCATTGACTCAACCCTAATTTTATAAAGCTACCAAAATAACTTTTGTTCACAAAGAGCACAAAAATAACTTTATTCAACAATTTTTACTCCTCCGTGTCAGTCGACGTACATTCAGGACACCACACAGATAATAAAAGTATTCTTTTGGCTTCATAGCATTACAGTTGAAGAACTGATGTTACATGAACCTTTCTGTGCCTTAAATGTGTCAGTTACATGCTTTCTACATAGGGTCCAGATTTCTGTTTTGAAGATGAACGAAGATCTTATGTGTTTCAGCGACATGAGGGTGAATAATTAATGACAGAATGTTCATTTTTGGGTAACCTATCCCTTTAAAGAAAAAATAACACAACTAAGTTTTAAAACTAGTCTAATCCTTTTACACAGCTGTCAACTGGCCCCTGGTCTTCAGCATGAGGCTGTGAGGATCTCAGTCCAAATTCAAGACTCCCTAACAGTACGTGCATCCAGACAAGACCAGACCAGCATACAAGAAGATTTGAAATACACAAGGACAAAAGGTTTAACAGGCTAATTAATGAGGCACACATGGAAATATTACACAAGAGCAACAGGAAACTACAGAGAGGAAATTATACTTCCATAATATGAAACATATCATCATAAAAAATGAATAAACAAAAGTACTTCAAAACAGAATAATAACCTAAAAGCACCTCACACAAAGACAAAAGTGTAACAAGTATATATTTTATATCTTATTTAAGCCATACTGCTATGGTTTGTTGTTTCATTGACTTTATGTTCTACTTTCAGGCCTCCTTGGTTACGTCTCTTCATCGCTAAGCTTCAAAGCTTACTTCCTGTAAACAGCTGTCCAACCCAATTGCATAAGACAATCATCAGATACGCAGTAAATATTTACAATGCGTCGCCCTAGCGTTGACCTCAAGAGACAAGAGTAAACGGATCAACAGTAAACGAATTGACAACAAAGCAGAGCATCGATTCATTTGTCCAATCAGAGTCTGCATTGACTGTTTCTAGTTCGAAGTGGCTTGTGTAATTGCAGAGCCTAATAGACTATTGGAGGCTGTTTCTCATAATGTCAGCTCCCTCAATACTGTTTTTAATTGGATCAAGGGAAATTATCTTCCTATCCCATATTGTCTTTCCTTATGTATCCCTTCTTCAGGGAACGTAATACGTCCTTATTACCTAACTACATTTTAGCCAAGAAACAACAAACTTTGAAGGTATAAGTCTTAATATAAACCTTAAGAGGGTGGAAATTTCCTTGTTTAAAAGGATATGTTGCGGTCTGATGATAGAGAATAAAGACTCCATGTTTCTGAAATTACTCTAATTAGGACATGAAAGGCATAAACAGATCCAAGACCTGTGCTCCTACTCTGAGAGGCGTTGTACACACAGTGGAAATTAATACTGCAGTCACTGCGGGCAAAGATGAAACTCTGTCCAGATGTTGCATACTGTATGTGTAGAGCACAGCCACCTCACAGGAAACAACATAATTAATTCAGCATTTACCGATATCTTTATATTATACAAATTAAAAGAACTAAATACATTTTTACCATATCTAAAGGATCTGGAGTCCACAAATCCAGTCAGATAGTGTACAAATGGAGGAAATTCCAGACCACTGTTACCCACCCCAGAAGTCGATGATCAACAAAAATAACTAGTAATAATGAGTAAAAGTCTGTGATGTTGTAAAGGACCCCAGGGTATCTTCTAAGCAACAGAAGGCAACTTTGAAGCAACTTACATAAGCTAATATTAATGTTAATCAAAAGAACATCTAACAACAATGGTGTGCATGGCCGAGTTGCAAGAAGAAAGCCATTGCTCTCCAAAAAAGAACATCGCTGCCCATCTGC
>JAUMHI010000035.1:14460076-14470544 GCA_032359435.1 Enteromius unitaeniatus | reverse complement strand
GGGGACAAGCAGGGAGCCCGGCGGCCTCCGAGCCCTAGGAGGTTTAACCCTCTAGGAGGCTAGGGTTAACAGATGCTAGGAGCCCAGCCTGGTCCCCTAGTGCCCCCAAAAAAGCCGTAGAGTGCGGACAGCGCCAAACAAGCCCCTCAAAAAAGCCTGATATGAGCTGGACGGGGGGCTTGATGTTTAGGGAGGCATCCGCCCCTGCCAAAGGACCTCCAGCAAGAAGAAAGGCCGGGCGGGGGGCGAAATGGCAAGGGGGCCGAGCAAAGCCGGAGAGAGGCCAGGCAGCAGGCGGAATGGCCAGAGGGCCGGCAACAGGTAGTACAAGGCCAGAGAGGTGCCAGGGACAGAAAATACAGCCAAGAGAGACCATGGCGGGCAGGCAGAGTGAGGCCAGAGAGGGCCAGACAGCAGGCGGAACGGCCGGGGGCTGGGCATAAACAGCTTTGAGACAAAAAACGCAGAAACCAAGGATAGGGAGCGAGCCGTATTTAAGGCGGAGGAGAGGAGATTCGCAGGATTATCAGTAATAAGGAGATTTGTGGCTGCTGCGATCGTCCGTGCGTGCTCCTCCCGAAATTCGATTAATTGCTTAATCGTCATTAAAACTATTTAAAATGCTCATATTTAAATATATTTTATAATGTAATGTATTCCTTTGTTATCAAAGAAGAATTTCCATAATACATTTTTTTGTTATGAATAAAAGGTAAAAAATATATTCAAAAAATCTCTTATAACATAAATGGAGACCACATAAACCAGAGCCATTTCTCTGATGTGATGAGCTCGTCTCATAAAACTACTGAAGAGGGATGCCTGCCGGATTTCTTTCGAGGGTAGGCCATGCACTTACAGTATCACAAACTTTTTGCCCCAGTGGCAGCGAGTTGATCATAGCCAATGTTTAAATAATTTTGCAAGTGATCACTTGCAGATTATTTTTTTAGTACTGTAGAAACTTATGCATAATTTTTGCTCATAAAGGTGAAAGTAATACATAATTCAGGAATGTACAGGATTTACCTTTATTTCTGTACAATCACAATATCAACAAAACAATGTGCTTTAAATAAAATAACAAAAATTTTATTGACTTCGGAGCGCAAAAGAATAATAAATTCATAGGCTGGTTCAGTCGAAATATGGGACACAAGGGCCTGTAATTTACTGCTGAAATATTTGCGGGGCAAATCAGGCCAGTCTGAGCGCTCATGGTACACCTGATTGTCGATTGTTTTTAGATGGGTCGCCACAAAGAAAATCCTTTTTGTCAATATTTCTTTTACGATAAATCGTCTGATAAATCACTCTGTAAAATTGAAGAATGCGGGGCAAAAACGGCCAGGAATCATGATGATAACCTGCAGAGGCACATACAGCGTAAACATCCAATATGTTGATCCGACGAGCAATAAAAGATAAGAATACAGCAGATGGAAAAATGACCTATCTGGATGCGGTTGTAGTAAAAACGCTAAAGACAACACTGTACATTATTCTGCTGGTGTTTACCTCATAAGTAAATTATTAAACAAGATTATTGTAACATGGGAGAGGCGAGGAGGTGTGCGGATCCATGTGCAGCTATTTATTGTCACACACAGAGTCAGAACAGAACAGGCAAACAGGGACATCAGAGGCATAGACATTAGCATAATCCAAACACAAAGCAATAGTCAGACGATCTGCGAACAGTATCCAAGGGAAAGTCGAGAGTCCGGGAACAGGCAGGGTTGAGAACGGTAAATCCAATGGAAATAAAACACAAGAAACACGGGAAAAACACAAAGGGCTTACAAAGGGGAAGACACAGGGTACATCCATGCACTGAACAGCTACTAGACAATGAACAAACAACCTTTAAATACAACACATACATCTGGAAAATGAAAATCACTGGCAGACTCAGGCGGCTCAAGCCATGGCATATCTGAATCATCGAAGGGTTATTATTTTTTTATAAAAATAACATTATTAATCAGTGTTTTTTCTAGAAAACCATTTTCGGAACACATGGTTTAATGCGGAACGCACAAATAGAAACGTTTGGTTGTACTTTTTTGGGCTTTACACTCACAGCAACCTTTATGTTCCTCAGGGCAACTTATGTAGATTAACTACTGGATAATTGCACGGGAAAAAAAAAATATTCTAATACATGTCTGTTTTGTTATGAACTATCCCTTTAAGTACACACAAGCTGTAACATTCATAACGACTTACAGAAATCACACAACGACACACGCACACATAAAGCAGCTAATGCACACTGATGTTGCATTACGGCTGTTATTATGAAAAAGCAGCTGAGCCTGGGTGAGCTCACACCGCTGTTGCCATCGGTAACTGGCTGTGTGCCTGCGTCTCTGTCATGTGGTGATGAAGAGGAACCGGTGCCCACTGTCACAGGGTGCCAGCAGCAATATATGACTCACCCCATATTCTGAGACTGGCACTGTGCCAGCAGCCACCCACCCACCCCTCAATAAGCAAGCATCCTCTAGACATAGAAGAGATGTGAGTCAGAGAGAGAGAGAGATGGACTTGTCTTGTTCCAAATAAGCAAGATGAGAACACAGCTAAGAGAGGAGAGAGGGAGAGAGAGAGAAAAAAAAGCCACGTGAGAAATAAGATAAATCGGGAGGGAAAAAATGAAAGAATGGGAAAGAAGGAGAGAAAAGGAGGAGGAGGAGAGGCAGGTTTAATAACAGAACACTTTCTTCAACCCCTCAAGGTCAGATTCATCCTTTAGGGCAGGATCTGATCTCATTTAGCGTTTGTTAATCCCATCCAAGGAATGGGAGATTTTTTTTATTTTTTTGCTGACAGGTGTTTCCCCCAGCTATGTCAAGTGTTTCAGACACATCAGAGAAAAGATGAACAGATCAACACTTGAAGAGGAAGAGAAAGATTATGAAAAGGCTCTGAGGGGCTTTGAGGGGTCAAAAACTAATGTGAAACACCTGTGTCCTCTGACCAAAATCAGACTAAACCTGTTACAAAAAAGATCTCACAGTTTCCTGGTGAACTTATGCACGGAAAAAGACACGCTGTGTGGTATTTTTCATTACAGATGTGTAGTTTGTTGCTCAATACATGACTAGAAGGTGACACTTGGATCCATTTAGGATCTGGAACATTTTTACGGTTTTGCACTAATTGTAGGGTCAGTCTGCTTTTTTTTTTGTGGTACGGATAAATCAAAACAAACAAACAAACAAAAAAAATTAACAAAACTATACATGAGAATTTAAAATGCTGCTAAAATGATTTTGTAAGTATTGCAAGAATGAATGATCTTCATGAATGGCTACACAGAGATTAATGTTTAAAAGTTTGTGGTCTGTAAGATGTGTCAATGTTTTAGAAAGAAGTATTTATTTAAAGAAAAACAAAAACATGTGAAATGCTATAAAAATCTAAAATTCATTTGTATATAACATGTTAGGGCTGGGCGATGTATATCGTACGATATATTATGCGCATCTCATCAGTAAAGACGGTTCTTTGATTAGCGGGAAAACTCCGTCAGCTGTTTGAAAATGCTCCTCCTTCCTGAAACAACGGGTCTCCATCTGATGATGTCAGTGTAGTACTGTAGTGGTTGAGTTTAGGTATTGGGTGGGATTAGGGATATAGAATAAAGTCAGGTAGAATAAGGCATTAACATGTGCTTAATTACTACTAATAAATGTAATTTTATTAAACAAATAATTATAATTAAATAACCACACGAGTAATATGCATGCTAATAAACACCTAGTTAAGAGACCTTTAAAATAAAGTGTTACCATTCATCTTTTTCTGCTTATCCAGGACCGGGTAGCGGGAGCAGCAGGCTAAGCAGGGATGCCCAAACTTCCCTCTCCCCAGACACTTCCTCCAGCTCTTCCGTTTCCAGGCCAGCCGAAAGACATAGTCCCTCCAGCGTGTCCTAGGTCTTCCCTGGGGCCTCCTCCCAGTGGGACATACCCAGGAAGGCGTCCAGGAGGCATCAGGAACAGATGCCCGAGCCACCTCAGATGGCCTCTCTCCGTGTGGAGGAGCAGCGGATCTACTCTGAGCTCCTTTACTGACTGAACTCCTCACCCTATCTCTAAGGGAGCACCCAGCCACCCTACGGAGGAAACGTCATAAGAAACGTAGGAATATAGATCGACCAGCTCAGCTCCTTCTTCTTCACGACAGACAGGTACATCGACCGCATAACTGCAGAAGCTGCCCCGATCCATCGGTCAATCTCCCATTCCTTCCTTCCCTCACTCGTGAACAAGACCCCAAGATACTTAAACCCCTCCACCTGAGTCAGGAACTCCTCACCAACCTGAAGGGGACAGGTCACCCTTTTCCGGCTGAGAACCATGGCCTCAGATTTGGAGGTGCTGATTCTCATCCCAGCCGCTTCACACTCAGCTGCAAACTGCCCTGGTGCCCACTGTAGGTCTTGGTTCGAAGAAGCCAATAGGACAAGATCATCTGCAAAAAGCAGAGATGAGATCCCGGGGCCCTTTGCTAAGGGCTGTCAGGTCCCTGTATGACCGGAGCAGGAGCTTGGTTCGCATTGCCGGCAGTAAGTCAGACTTGTTCCCAGTGTGTTGGGCAGGGCTGACTTTTGCCACTGGCCCTGTTCATTATTTTTATGGACAGGATTTCTAGGCGCAGTCGGGAGCAGGAGGGGGTAAATTGTTACCATTTTATTAATAGGTTGCCTCCTTTCAATATGCGATGAAAAACTGTAAAAAGGGATGTTCACAGTAGTCCCTTCATTTCTTTTGGTATCAACACACTAGATATTGTTTCAACTCTGATATAATTAGGTGATAATTCATATGGCACAGCTGATTGGTTCGTTTCGCATCAGTAGCCAATGGGCAAGCTGTTCACAATTTAAATACTTGTCTAGAGCTTGATGCAGCAGTTTCAGTGCACTTCAAAAACCCTTCACCTTCCCCAGATCCACCTTTATAGACCTGATAAGGGGATTTGTCATGTATGTTACATATGTTATATGTGCAGCAGCATTATTTCTTACATGCTCACAACAGCATGTTGTGAGTTATTGGCAATAGCATACTGTTTAATAATAATAATAAATTTTATTTAAAACGGCGCCTTTCATGGCACTCAAGGACACCTTACAATCAAAGTATAAGTACAATGGTTAAAAACAAAACAGACAGAAAACTGCATAGAATTACATAAAAGCCTGTCGAAACAAACAGGTTTTTAGGCGAGATTTAAAAACTGTGAGACTTGGACTGTTGCGGACTTCGGCAGGAAGTCGGTTCCATAAAAAAGGTGCTGCATAACTGAAATCTTGTGACCCCATAGAAACTGTCCATGTACGTGGAAGTACAAGTGTAACTGCAGAGGTGGACCTTAGGTTACGACGGGATATGGATATCGAGAAGGTCTAAAAGATATGAAGGTGCCAAGTTGTTGAGTGCTTTGTAGGTTAAAAGTAGTATTTTAAAATTTACACTGTATTTGACAGGGAGCCAGTGCAGATTTTGGAGAACAGCAGTTATGTGTTGAGAACTAGGAGTTTTTGATATAACCCGAGCAGCAGCATTTTGTACTAGCTGTAATTTATGAAGTACTTTTGAAGGGAGTCCATAAAATACAGCATTGCAATAATCAATTCTAGATGTAACAAGAGCATGCACAAGAATAGCTGTACTCTTCGTTGAAAGGGCGGGACACAAACGTTTGATATTCCTAATATGGAAGAATGCAGAGCGGGTAACACTATTAATGTGGGCTTCGAATGACAATGTTTGATCAAAAATGACTCCCAGGCTTTTGACCTGGGTGGATAAAGGAACATTAAAATTGTCAATTAATCAAGTAATGTCAAGTAATGTTTGCCTTTCCTAGTGATGATTTTGTACCCACAAGAAGAATTTTAGTTTTACTATTATTCAGTTTGAGAAAATTGCTTGAAAACCAAACCTTTAACTCTTCAAGGCACTCAACCAGAGCAGTAGGGAGAGACGTCATGGAAGGTTTAGAGGAGCGATAGAGTTGGGTATCGTCTGCATAACAGTGAAACTGAATGCCATATTTCCTAAAAATGCTCCCTACTGGAAGAAGATAGATAAGAAATAGGAGAGGTCCAAGCACAGAGCCCTGGGGGACACCAGTGACAACTGGAGTAGTAGTAGATTGAAACTGTTTGAGTTGTACAAATTGCGTGCGATCTGAAAAATAAGAGTGAAACCAGGAAAGGGCTGTAACCAGAAATACCAATAGATTCCAATCTGTTCAATAGTACGGTGTGCGAGACAGTATCAAAAGCAGCGCTAAGATCAAGGAGTATAAGAATTGATAGAAATCCAGAATCAGCAGCCAATAGTAAATCATTTGATATCTTTACAAGTGTGGTCCTGACACTATGTTGGGGACGAAAATCAGATTGAAACCTTTCGAAAAGGCTATTACTGGAGAGATAAGCACGAAGCTGGGAAGTAACAATCCTTTCAAGAGTTTTAGCTAAAAACGGCAGATTTTAAATAGGGATAATTGTCGAATTTACTTCTGGAGGACTGGAGTTAGCACTGCAGTTTTAAAACCAGTGGGAACAAAGCCAGAAGAAAGTGATGCATGCATGATGTTTAAAATTAAGGAAGATAGGAAAGGTAAACCAGCTTTAACTAAGTGGTACGGTAGTGGGTCCAGTTGACATGTAACGGATTTGGATTTTTGTATAATATAACAAACTTCTTTCTCAGTTGGTAGTATAAAAGTAGAACAGGTAAAGAGTGGAAAGTGCAGTCTTGTAAGCTTTCATATGGTCAGCATACAACTCTTTATGAACAGCAAGTCCAGTCTTAGTGCAAAGTCGTTTCAACCGACGACCCTTGACCTTGAGATGGCGAAGTTCACATGTAAACCAGGGAGTTGACAAACGAAACCTTTCTGGTTTTCAATGGAACACAGACATCAAGGATGATTTGTAAATGATCATTGTAGTGCTTAACTAAATCATCAGGAGTCGAAGGGTGGTTGATAGATGGGAGTGTAGACAAACATTCTGAAAGTACTGAAACATCAATGGTCTTAATATTACGAAAAGTCATCATACAGTTAATTTTAAGTCTCTGTAATCTCTCTGCTGCAGCAGCAGCATAGCAGATCTCTTCCGCAAAAGACCAAACTCATCAACATATGCACCACAGAAGGACAAACTAACACAATAACCAACAATCAACTACATATTGCATTTTTGCATGGGCATGCTGGTCTAAAAAACAGGTGTGTTCAGGTGCACTGTTGGTGCGTTGCTATTTTGAGGAACTAAAAATAGACTGTGCCATAAAGGTCTGGTCTAAAGTCAATAGTGCAATATTTGTTTTGCCATTTAAAGTGCGTTAGTAGAAAATATGCCTCTGGGTGGGTCCACAACATGTGATCACTTTGCTTATTACACACAGGGATGCGCAGCAGCACAAACATGGCAAATATTAAAAATGAAAAGATTACAGTGTAAAAGAATATTATAGTGTAGGCTACATTAATATAAAAATGTCTCTCAGTTTTTCATAATGGATAGTCATTGCGCATGTCAGAATTAGCCTACCTGTTTGCTCACACAAGAGTTGAGTCTGCACGCCCTAAAATTCCGCCGTTTAAATAGCGAATCCGCCATCTTGTAAGCCCAACCCGCTCTTAAAGGGAATAGGAGGTGAGCCTCTGATTGGTTTATTGCACATTATGTCTAAACCACACCCTTTAGTCATTAATAGAATAGGGACAACCCTTTTAGACTGTACACCAGGAGCACAGACCGTTTTTCCCGTCGATACTAGCAAAAGTGGATTCGGAAACGCCCTAAGTGCACTTGCACCATGTGCTTTAGACCATGCATTTATCACAGTGCATTATGGGTTTGCCTTTCCACAAAGGATACATGTGATGCTTATGTAACGATGCATAAAAACGCTGCTTCCCTAAGCAGCCCACTAGGTTTTGGATCAGAGCTGTTGATTTCCCTCGTCAACCCAGGTCTCAGTCTCTCTTCCACCTCAAGTAAAAATAAACCAACACTAAATCACCAGACCACTCTTTCTTTTTTGCAACCTCACACAGCGGGGAGCTCACCGTATTCAGCCAGAATGTCTCTGATGACGAGGCCCTGTTTTTATTGTGCGAAATTACAGTAAACGTGAATCATACGCATTACAGACAATTGGCAGCACAGAGGTCTACTATGAAGACAGAAAAAGACACAAAGGCAGGGACACAGAAGAGGAAATTACTGCATCAGGAAAAAGGCATGTCTTTATTCTGCATAAATTAGCAATTTTCCCTCTCTAAATAGAGACCAATTACAGTAGGACAAAATACAACCACTGTCATACCACTGTAATAATGACAGATCCACATCAAGCTACAGGTCAACCTTATGCCATCATGCTGCATGTGATCTATGTCTGCTTCATCCACATAAGGATGTGGGAGATTCCTGGGTATTGAGATGTCAGCCTAGTAGTCTAGGCCATTCCGACAGGATCTTACTAAAGTTAAACCAAACTAATCCTATACTTCAGCGCATTAGGAGTTGTGAGAGTGTCTGGGTGGTTAGATGATTTATGCAATAAAGTGGAAGGAAAAGGAAAGTGTGTTAGAAACATAGAAAGCACAGAGAAAAGAGGAAAAAAAAACAGGGGAAAAGTTTTAGCAGCGAGACTGTTGGGATCAATCCACTTCAGCCTCATATGCCTAAAGCCAAACCCCAAACATGTGGAACCAATCAACAGCTGAAAATCATATCACCACCGTTCTCTCTCTTGTCTGTATTTAATAAAATCATAACATGAGGGTCAGGTATGATTGGCTCTCCTTTCAATCTCACTATGCTATAGAGGGAGCGTAGGTTATGCTAAGCGGCCAATAAGAATACACATTCAGCGCAGAGGTCAGCCAATTGTGTTGCAGCTTTCTTGGGTCAGTTCCCTTGCACAGGAAAGGTCAGGCAATATGGTGTCAAGCTCTTAAGGCACCAAACCATTAAAAGTGAATAAAAAAACAGAATAGCAAAAAAAGCCTTTTAGAAGGTGAAGGAAAGGCTACATCATAAAACTATGGACATTTATTAGTAATTTTATTAGCCTTTAAGAAGAGAGAGCTAACATACTTTTCTAATGGAAATGTTCTATTGCCTTACCAGAACTCAATTAAACTACATAAACATTTGTTATAGTTCAGGGCTCAACTGAAGACTAAGGTCCAGTGAAAGGTCAGGGGATTTTCTCGGTGGTCTTAACTATAATTAATGTTTTTGTAGCTTAATTTGTTCTTAACTGGATCTAATTTACTATGAGGCTTCACTCGAACAGTTCTTTTTTCCCCTTATGGTTGTGGATGCTTGACACTGAATAGTGTGTGCGTATGTGTTTTATTATTATTGCACTGAGAAAGGGAGTATGAACATCCTGCATGTTGGGTGGTTTGAATATTTTTTTCTCTCTTACATTTACAGTGCATGTGCGCACATATGTGGATATGAACACACACAGATGTGTGGGCCAATTTCCTGAGTGACACAACCTTTTTACACTTCTTATTGTCTTAAAAACATGTTAATGGGGACACAGAGCTGGAGAATTCTCAAAGTCCCTGTTGGATCAGAAGTTCGAAACTGAAAACAGAGAGATCAGGTTGTTATTGGCTCTGCTGGTTTCCAAAAAACACCCAAATTTGGTCCCAAAGGGCCACCCTCTGATTTTCTTTGTGTTTTCCTCTTTTATTTCCCAATTTCATCCCGGCTGTGTAGGTGTCATTTTAACACTGGACATGTGCCCAATCCCACTTACCCTGTAAAAAAAAAAAAATGCCTGTGAATAAAAATTTATAATTTCCAACCATATGAGGTTACAAACACTGAGAGAACAAAACAGAAGAACTGTATGCCAACATTAAAAAGTCAAAATAAGTCAGAAGACTTCCAGAATCAGATAGTGATGTGCAGTACTGTATGTGTTTTACAGTATATAAACTGACTAATTTCAAGGATCAGCCTTTACTTCAGTGTCATTAACATTTGTGAAATCTGGTAAATATTTGCATGTAAAAAATTTATTTACACCATTACACCAGTGCCAGATCATTTACGTGTAACCTTTAGATGTTTGAAAAATGTATAGATGTATCATGGTTTACACAAAATTATTGAGCAGCACAACTGTTTTACTCATTGATAATAATAAGAAATATGCGTTATACTTTTTACAAGAATTTTAAAAATTAAAACAACTGCAGCACTTCTTTCAAAAACTTTAAAGCTCTTTTTGAATGGTGGTATATGAACATAAGCAATGCTAGAAGCAGTGTTGGGATGTAATTCGTTTATTTATTTACGAAAATAAAATTAATGTAACTGTTACAGTGTAACGCCAGATGGCGCTCTGATTCTGTGTTTCTTGTCTGTCCTTGTCCCCCCCTGTCCTTCGTGGCTTTTTGG
>JAUMHI010000035.1:14443154-14459976 GCA_032359435.1 Enteromius unitaeniatus | reverse complement strand
GTAGATTGGTAGCAGTGAGTTGAGGTAAGCGGGAGCCGAGCCGGTGATTGTTCCATATGCAAGCATCAGTGTCTTGATTTTAATGCGAGCTTCAATTGGGAGCCAGTGCAGGGAGATGAAGAGAGGTGTGACATGTCCAGCCTGGAGATGACCAGGGCCTGGATCAGGAGTTGTGTGGCTTGCTCTGTAAGAAAGGTCCTGATCTTTCTAATGTTGTGAAGGGCAAACCTGCAAGATTGGGCAGTTTTAGCGATATGGTCTTTGAATGAGAGGCGGTCATTAAAGATAACTCCAAGATTTCTTGCAGAAGTTGTAGTAATGTATTAGTTGTAGTAATGTATAATGTACTGTAATGTTAACCCTGCCTGCAGTAAGTGTTTGAAAATGATTAACAGTTGAAAACACTCTACAGAAAAGTACATTAAGTCATTTAAATCATTTAAAGGCCAACTTGTTATCTGCTAATTACTAGGGATGTAACGGTATTGTAAATACCGTCGTACTGCAATATAAATGTTTTTGATAATACCGTGGTCGCATGACTCGATCAACTGATAGGTATTCTAAAAAAAAGTTTGCTCAGGCGAATGGAGCGAACGGGAGGTAGCGGGAACTACAATTCCCATCAGCCCAAGCGTGCCCATCATTCTTTGCGGTCTGTTGTTGTCGCTACAGATCAGTGTTGCCAACTTAGCGACTTTGTCTCTATATTTAGCGACTATTATTACATGCAAATAGAGCCAAAATCACAGCATAACAAATAAAAATATATAATTATAAATGATTATAAATAAGGATTTTAATAAACATTAACATCTTGTAAAGTAGAGCTAGTTCAGTAGGCATTATAATGGCGTGCATTTCAGTCACTATTTCATATTCATTCTGTGTTTCTCTGACAACAGAAACCATTACAAATATCAGTGAAAACTGTTATATTGAGAATTAGGGTGCATTGAATAACATTATGTGACCCCAGAGAAGCAAGATAACATGACACACTGACCTAATGAATATGCAAATTGATATATGACATCATCTAGCAATCTAAAGCAGGTTTTAAATCAGATGTCTGGAAGGTTTAATCATTTTTTGTTATTAAAATTGAGGTTCCTGTTTCAAAGTTTACAGATAGATGGCTAATGTGTGTGCCATTGATATGTTCAGTGTTTAATAAACACTTCTGGCACTTTTTTTGAGCCTCTTAATTAGTTTTGTTTTTTATGTAAATTATTCAATAAATACCCTACCATGCCAATCATACCGAGGTATCACCGTACCGTGAAATTTTGATACCGTTACATCCCTACTAATTACCAAAATAACCTTCCCAAAATTGGCTATAAGATCATTTTTTTATAATCAAAAACAAAAAGAAAGATGCATGGCTGACTATGGTCCAAACACTGCTGCTATGTATAATACTCTCCCAGTCTATGCCTAAACACAAATGCTTCCTCCTATGTCCTCCCTGCTCTTTTTCTCTCTCCTCCCCTGGGAAGGACTGATTAGTGTGGGTTGATGGGCGACGGTGGTCTCAATATCATGTGTCAGTGCTGTTTAGATCAAACAGAGAACTACTGATGATCTCTGTCCTGCTCTAGGGTGCCTTTTCCCCCCTTCACAAAGAGTCCTGGGCCCCTAGAGACCAGTGAGGGGGCTGACAGCACTCCTCAGCCCTATAACACAGAGGCACAGGGAACAGAGACAGAGTGATGACGAGGATGAAGATCTAAGGAAACACATCAGAATAAGCACTAAATGCTTTTGTGTAATGTATTTTATACCAGTCCAAGGCTGCCCCTTCAAGGAGCAGAAAGATAATACAGTATCTCTCCGTTTGATCGCATGCTGAAATACAACACTTCCCTCGCTTTCATCAACCCTAGGAGCACAATTATTCACTGTAAACATGTTTAAAATGCTCCAGCTTCATTTCAGTACTTCTCTTAGTGGCCTTGGCCTAGGTAGGTTAATCACTGGGGCCTCCTAGTCTGAGACCATAAAGAGCCTAAATTTAGTCATTAGTAGGGGAGTTTCTCTACTTCACCTAATCAATCAGTGTTAGATGGTGAAATGGACAGAAATGGGGGAGGGGCTGATTCCTTTACTGCTCTCCTAGGCCACTCAACCAATCAATAAGTTACTTTGATCATAATTTGATGATCAGTATTTCTTTTTTTTTCTCTTTTTTTTTTAAATCGCTAATGAAATCACTAATGGTCCTCTGTCCAAAAAGCTCACTCATGCATATTCCAATACACTGCTGTCATAACAGCCACTTCAAACATAATTTATTGGGATCTCCTTCCCTTCCTCTCAATAGTCATTAATCAATGCTGAGGCCTTGAGGATCAATAAGGAAGAAATAGTGTGAGCAGAGCCCATGATTACAATAGAAGAGAAAGATGCAATCCTTTATTTTTATACCTTTATAAAGCCTTTACAAAGATTTTAAAAGTGATAGAGTGAAGTTTTTGCAAATTTTTTATTATATACCCAAATTTTTATTCATATTACCCATAGCGTTTTCTTTTCATTCAAATTTGGAGACAAAATGAGTTGGAACTTATCTACATTTGGATCCAGTTTAGCTCTTATTTATTTCCCCTCTATCCTCTAAGGGCACATAAATAAATAGCAAACCAAATCTGGTCTTAATTGTTGCCACTTGATCTTCTACCGTCTTCTCAAACTGATTCCTGACTCGAGCTGATTTGGTGAATATTTGTGGCGTTTATTTGATTTTAAAGAGTTTAGTATTCTTGTCAATATTAATGGCCCAAAAAAAGTAAAATGTCACCGACGGCCACTAATGCAGCGGTAATTCTCTGCCTTTTAAAATTAAAAGACTGAGGTTTAAGTCTCACTAACCAATTTAAACAAGCCGTCATTGTGAAATGAGACACCCACATCCTCAATCTGGCACAAAGCTTTACAGGAAATACACCACTTTGGCATTCAAATACAGCACAGGTCTATTAAGGTTAATTAAGGTTAATTAAATGCCAATAAAAAATGAAAAGAAAAAAAAAACTGTGTGAAACTGATGGAAATACTTTGCATTTCTAGACTCCAATAATTACATGTTAACCACTGGAGTCATTGGGCCGTTACATATAACAGTAGGTTATCTGATCAAAAACACTGTTTATAATGTTACCATTTCAAGTTTTCTAAATTACTGAAGGTCAGCGACATCCAATCCAAACCATTGTTGGTATAAGTAGATTATAGAGGAAAATATACAGAACCGCCTGTGATTGGCGCTGCTGTAAATGTTTTATAAACAACAAACGTTATTTGTGTTAATAACTACGCAGGCAAAATTTCAGATAATCAGTTTGTTTGCCAATCTCATAAAGCACAAAAGGTTTATTGGGCGGGCATATAAGGACATGCATTAGGGACATAATATGTAACTTTTTTTGAATCATTCATGAGTAAATCAAGTAAGTCAATTATGCAGTTTTCTCATGTTTATATCATATGATATTCATATACTGTAGATATCATAGTGAATTCAAACAGGATTTAAGAATATTTATATAGTTAAGTGAACATCAGTGCTCAACTGGTGGTAGAATATGCCCCTAAAGCGATTTGCCAAACGCCATAAAACGTCCATATTCTATTATTTCCATATTTAATTCATACTTGCATATATATTTTATTTTCAACCTAAGCTCATTGGAAATGGACATGCCTCTGGGGGGGGTAATGTAAATTCTAATTTCTAATCTAATTTCTTTGGTAATGTCTATGATCTGAAGAGGCTTTAGTTGTAGTGTCTCTGTGTCTGTCTGCATGTATTTAAGGTACAAGTAAAAGTAACATGGGAGCGAAGGTGTAATGCATAATGTATAAGACAATGTATAAGACAGGTGTCTCTGTTCTCTGCTCTTCTTCCAAGACTGTGAGAAAACTACAAGATGGAACCATTATTAAAGCTGTTTAGCCTTCGTTCCTGATCAAAACCAGATGGTCAGCGTCTATACGTTCTGAGTATCGCTAAGAAATACATAGAGACTAAACCTCCCCAGCCTTTTTGCTTTTAACAACTCAGGCAAGAAAGTTTAAAGGTTAAAGGTCAGGAAAGGGTGTCTGTGTATGTTTGAAATACTAACATTTCACACGGATGGACAGACAGAAATAGATTTCAATGGGATAAGTTGATGGGATCACAGCTTGACTTAGGAGACCACACAGTCTTAAGCTACCAAAAGCTGACTTTAAAAGGTTAGATCACCTGACCTTTTCCTTCCTCAAGTCAAACGCTGTTCAGATAAGTGCCATCCGAGGGATTTCAAGTCAATAAGCTTCACGAAAGCATTTACACCACATTGCTGATGACATTCAGACAGAGTCACCACTGACATGAGCAATAACCAGGCCCAGTGGGAATCTGCAGACATTTGCTGCTGTGATTTTGACAGAAGATCTGCAGGTTTAAAGACAATAAAATGTGTCACACAAAGCCGAGAGCATTATAATCTAATTAGTAGCTGAAACAGGCACAATACTAAATAAATGAGTGCACTAGGGGATCTATAGGGTATTATGAATAATGAGAGCTTCAGGTCTGCAGAAATCTGCAGGGCTTTCTGTGATTTGTAAGATGTTTAATTAAATTTGCACTGTTTGTTTTATTTTGCACTGTTTTTCATTGTCTGTCACAACTGCTCTGGCTGTATTTTGGCAAATGTAACTAAAATGAAACCAAATGTTCTCCTGTTCTCGTTATAAATACAGAAGCATACAAATGCTTTATTTATAGTGCAAAAGGAAAAATGAATGTGCGCATGTGGACCTGTGCTTCCTATGGCCAGCTCAGGACCTCTGAGTGAGAAAAAGATGTAGGTCAAACATATTATAACGTTATTAACGTTCATCATAATCAGAGCTGCATCTGACGTGGAACAAAACTGTGTCACCACTAGAAGTGTGCAGGTGAAATTAATCTGTTTTTTTTTCTCTCTCCTGAGGAAAGAGAATAATGGAAAAGAAAGGAAAGTGAAAGCTGTGGGACACAAGATGTGTGAGTTAAACAGAGTACTGGAGTAAAGAAAGAATATGACTCTGATCTGAGACCCATGAAGGATGACTCCAGTCATTGCAGAAAGAAAGAGCGACCTGAAAAAACTATATACCAATGTTTTTGAAAGAAAGGATAAGTATTAAATAGTCGTAATGGAAACTTGCATTCACTTCTACTCAAAGGTTTGTAAGACTTTTTAACATTTGCAGTAAAAACTGTAAATATCATTGGAATCTAAAAAAACGTCATTTATTTAAAATGTCATTTATTTCTGGAATGTAAAGCTGGATATTCAGCCCCATTACTCCAGTCTTCAGTGTCACATGGTCCTTCAGGAATCATTCTAATATGCTGATTTGATTTTCAAGAATTTCCTATCGTTATCTATGTTGTCAGCTAAGCTGCTTATATTTTTGTATAAACTGTTTTTTAGGATTATTTGATGAATCAAACAAATACATTTATTTAAATATGTTAGCAACATTAAAATGCCTTTTTTGTTATTAATACACTTAAACAATCTTGTTTTTCTTACTGATACAAAATCTTGTGTATGTAGTTGAGGGGGAGTAGAGGATGAAACATGTCATTATCTCAATATAACACCAACAAAACACTGTTGATTTTTGATAGCTATCAACATTTTGCTGAACGTGTAAACACAGCTAACCTGATTTTGCCAAGTGCAACATGTCCCAGGAAAGTGCTCACCATGATAGAAAAACAAACATGTGTGTTTGTGTGTTTGGTAGCCCATGCTCTGTGAAAACTGCCCTGATTTCAGCTTGGCAAAAGAACAGCTGGATCTGATGGTAGCTTTCTACAGATACATAAGTCACAATGGCAAAGTTCAGGGTGGTCTTGTAGAAGACATCTGTGTGTATGCATGCACAAACATGGTCAGTATTGCTGTAATCTAATTTGCTCAAATCTACTATACTGTCTTTAGAAAACACATTTCAAAATGAACAAAAGACATATTAGACAGGGCCACCAAAACACTTACTGTAACACACATCAAATGACCAAAATATGCACTAACAAACTTCATGTGTGATATGAAAGAACAGCGGGATGTGTGTTTTTCACATCAGCGTAGTGCAATGCTAAGATTAGCTACACTATCCAGTTCTTTAACTATGGTTTTTGAAAGATGATAACTTTGTTCTCGACTAATCGCTGTATACCATCAGAGTTTGACCTGCTAACATCTCTTTCATAGTAAGCAGTTCCAGTCTGTTCTGGATTAAAAACGTAAACTCAAAAGTAATATGATTAAGGTTAAAGCCAATTTGTTTCAGTAAAACCTAAACAATATTTTATCTTACTAATTCAGATGAACAACATTTTTATTCAAAACTGAAACCTTACTTGATTATGCTTGCAATAAAAACACAAAACACTTTATGATCATGTAAAAACGCTTAAATCCATTTCTGGGATGGTTCATAAGCATTTTGAGCAAAACATTCTAAACATCCATCTTGCACTTTTGCCCTTTAACCCTCGATTTCAGTCTGAAAGTAAACACCTTTATAATTATTCTGCTTGTTTATTTAATGTGCGTATCAGTTTACATTTTAATGTCATGAATGGAGAAAACAATCTAGAGAATTTCCAATTACATGTAAACAAGTATTTCTTGCATTATCTGTTTTTGTAATAAACAGAAAATTCTATCGGTGTTTTGACACAATGTTATCATCAAGCTAATGGGAAAACCAGCGCAGCCACAAATAAACACTTCTTTTAACATATTAGCTATTGAGTTTCTCTTCACATAGAGGGTGACTAAGTTCAGAGCTACAGCTTATGTTGTTCATTATCCAGTGCCTGCTCGGACAGCAGCGGAACCATCTCATTGGCTCTGCCTAGTCTCAGAGAGGCAACACAGATCAGCTTTAAACTGAAGCAGAGGCTGATAATAAAATTTCCCCAACACGGGAATGAGATTAACATGAGTACGAGTCTGCTTGCATGGAGCAATGTCCTCTAGTCCTCCCACACCTGGCCATTTAACATGAGCTGCTGACAGGAGGATTTTCACACTCTTGTGAATGGTTTGCATGCTCTACTCATATTTGCGAGTAAGTGCATGTTTCTTAAGTCAAATGTGAAAAGCAAGCATAATTGTAAATGCTGTTCCATGATTTGTGTAACAATGGGCCAATGAAAACTACTATTAAACTAATAATTAAACTACTGTATCTGTTTGCTATCTTAAAACACTGGAGGATTTGTATTAATTGTCTGCTTTTACACTGACACTTCAGTCACAAAACAAGTCTATAGCCTTCTTCTCACACACTGAATCCCTGCTCTAAGGTACGTAACTCTAAGATGACCAAATTCTGTGTAATGTTGCAAGATAGCCTCTTTAACTAATAAAAACCATGAAAATAAAATAGATAAATTTACTGTTTGTGGTACACATTGAGCCATGTATATGCAATACAGTTATTTGGTACACTATATTAATGAACGATTAAAAAAAAAGGGTAAAAATTTTCCAGCATGTCAGTGCCAATAGCCTTGTGGGCAGTGTGCCAACATACAGTGCTGCTGCACTTGGGTGTCTGCTGTTCGAATCCTGACTTGAGGACCTTTCCTGATCCCACCCCCCCCTCTCTCTCCCACTTCACTTCCTGTCAATATCGATCTGTCCTATCGTAATAAAGGCTACAAAATGCCAAAAAATAAGTCTTTACAAATGTTCTACTTTTTGGCCCACAAAATATATACAGCTCTTCCAAGCACAGAAGTGGCTTACAGTATGCACCCAAGAGTCTGTGTACATGTGTGTGTGCAAGGCAATTTGTATGTATTCGTACGAGGTGGCAAATTTTTGCTAATTCGTGAGAATTGGCAACTATTAAAATACGTACGATTTAGCAAAACTTATATGAATTTGTGAGTGAGGTCGTACAAATTAGTACGAATATGCCACCTCATAAAATATGTACAAATTGCCATAAAACTGGGCTGGTGTGTGTGAATGAGTGACCATCAAAATCTATTCTAATTGTTATCCACTGCTACTGTCCATTATACTGTCAGTAACCTCAGTTTTCTTTTCTAACTGAATCCTTTGAGTCTTGAGAGTGTGTGTCTGGAGATCATCAGAAGACAGCACAACACCTAACACCAGAAACAAAGTCAGCATAGTACTACACAAAATTAGGTCTTAGCACTTCCACGACGGCAGGAAAATACACTTCCTTGCTTTCTCTAGACATGAGTAACTTGATGTCCCGTTCCTCTGAAGCCTCCCAGGCCACCCAGCTTCAGCAGCACCATATCAATCTTCACCGGCATGTTTCTCTATTGGTTTTTCTCTTCATTTCTCTTCCGTCTGAGCAGGCACCAACTCTGGAGTCAAGGTCTTTTGTTCCCTCCATTTCATGTGCCATAAAAACAAACAGAACTCAAGATGGCCGTCATTGCGATAAAGCAGGAAAATAAACAAATGTATGAGCGTTACCTGCTGACTCTAGAATCTGCCGGTGGTTTAGATGTTTAATGTTCAGTACAAGTTGCTTTATTTTACTTTAAAATGACATCACCATGTCTTTGAAGCCAGTGAAGGAAATAATGCAATCAGCTGAAGGCAGCAGCGTGTGGCTGAGTGCTCGTGCATGTATCCAATTATGTGATGATTTTACAATCCAATCTAAAGTAAAAGATTTCTTCATATTTAGCATTACTGTGAAAGCAGCAGCTATACCAGACTTGTGTGTTTAATATAAAGACCAACAAATTATAGGGGAAAATTTGACATACTTATAAATACTGAAGTATTTTTTTTTTCTCATACACCACTAAAACTCCAAGTATCAAAAATTTATTTTGTAACAAACATCACATTGGTTATTGGACACATACACAAAAAAGTATATTTTATCAGTCTAGACCAGGGGTAGGCAACGTCGGTCCTGGAGTGCCAATGGCCTGCAGAGTTCAGCTCCAACCCGGAAAAAAACCCTCACCTGCCTGTAGCCTTGAAGACCTTGATTAGCTTGTTCAGGTGTGTTTGATTAGGGTTGGAGCTAAACTCTGCAGGACATTGGCACTCCAGGACCGACGTTGCCTACCCCCGGTCTAGACCTTTTGTTTCAATTAAATACTGAAACAGACTGGGGGATTTGTTGTAATATATCAGTGGTGCAAACTAAATCTAAATTTTCACTTGAGGGCAAAGGTTGAAAAAGCCTGAACCTCAGTTGCCACAGGGGCTGCAGCTAAGTTCAAATCCCAAGCGGATCAAGTAAAAAATGAGGTAAGGTGAGTTAAAGACAACCTCTCAGATCAGTTTATCAGTCTGTCAGAGAGACACCCAGAAGCTCTCAGTGGGTAACACTAGGAGCAGGGTACTGACTGTGTAAATAAAGTTGCAGTATTCTCACATGTATACAGATTGGAGAGTATTGCTGCCATCACTCTTCAGAGTCAGACCTTTCTCACTGGACAAACTGGAGATGCATTTTTAATAATGCATGAAAGTCTTTAGAGAAGAATAACATGCTCCATCTTATCTTACTATACAATATTAAGTAATTATTTTTATGTCAATAGCTTAAAGAGTTTTCTAATTAAAACAAATGCTCCCAAACTGAAAGGATGTCTCCTGTTACTTGCCACGGGGAATGCTGAGTTTGACGGGATGCTTTTGTTTATGTGTTCAAGGTGAACTTCAATTCCCATAATTCAACTTAGGCGGACATGCCTCGACTTCCTCAATATCTGTCACCAATCTGTCACTGTGGTAATAAGTGGCAATCAGTGTAATTCTGGTCAGCTAAAGTGCGACTGTGAGGGTGGCACAAGCCTGTATTCAATCATTGAGCACAAAACTGTTGCCTGCTTTCTATCAAAAGAAAAAAAAGCTTATTTTTTCCTGCCTCTCTCTATATTGGATATAGAAGGAAAAGGAAAGAAGGACTGGATGGATGGAAGAAAAATGTGAAGAATTAAAAAGAAAACCTTGAGGCTTAGCATTCCGAAAAGTCTGAACCATCAAGGAAAATAGGGAAGGGCTACATAATGGACCAAGATGACAAAGCTGATAATTTTTCATTATTACAAAAATCAAATTACATCCTCTAATGGTGGAATAAATTAGTGTAATCATGCTCGAATGGGCTGTTCATCATCTGCCCCCCGGGGGATTCCCTGATTAATAGAGGACTAGCAGTCATCACTGACATTTTACATGCACGTCACACCTTTTAAAGCTGATACCTAAAGCTTCATTTACCAAGCCCACCACCAGCTGATGAAGACAAAACTGTCTGGAACAATCTGAAATCACAAAAGGTGCTCATCAGTCTTCATCAGAACGCAATGTGTGGAGATAAGTGGGGAAGTGAAAATAATGAAGATTGTAATATGTAATTGGTTAGACAATTTCAGTGATGTTAACTGAATGGTCTAGGGAAACTATCATCAAAAAAAAAAAAAGCTAAAAGACATTATGATATTGTAAAGAAAGGAAAAAAGAGGAGAATACAGAAAAACACCTTTTTAAAAAAGAGCAAAGATTATGCAGATGTTAAAATGTGTCGAGACATTTGATGATTACTGTCTATTTTTGAGATTTTAATTAACTCAGAATAGGGGAAGCAAATGGCAAAAAAACAAATAAACTAAAATAACTGTACAAAAAGAATAATCTGTTAGAAAGAGTGAAATATATCCAAAAAAGCAACGTGTGCATTTAAAAGTAGCATGTGTAACTCTATGGCAAGAGATCTAAGGAAAAGTCAATAGAACAATTAGTCCGTCTCTTATCCTGCATAGGATCAACTGTAGACATCCGTCAATAATCCAGTGCTCTGGAAGCAATGAAGTCGTTCTCTCTGAAACGTCTGCTAGACGACCTTGGTTATGGTGGGCTTAGTCAACCACACTTCTTTAATACCTTGTGCTGCTGCTCACATTTATCACGTGCAGCCTGACAAGCGGAGTGCATGGGAGTTCAACTCTGTGCATGCATAAGAGTCGTGAAAACTCCATCTGAATGCATCTTTCACCTTGAAAAAAAAAATTAATACTGAGTGTGTTTATGCTGAAATAAAGTGTGAGTGAAAATACACTGTATCTCACTGTGCCTGGATGACAGAGGCTATCTAAACTCAACAAGCTCACTTCAATGTGTCTCAGTGGCACATGAACAGAGCACACTGTATTATTAGAGTGGGTTTTAAGTGCAGCTCAAAGGTCGTTCAGAGCAAGCATGAGAGTGAACAGAAAAAGCATGAGATGAGATGAATGCGTCACATTGTCACAGATCACATCTGCTCATAGATGACGGTACAAGAGGAAACCGAACACAAACTCAATGGCAAAGATGGGCAGGGTTTCACTTAACAAAGAGATATGTGAACTAAAACACCAAAGTAAACTTCCACATGCTCACTTTGTATAGATCAGCATGACCTATCAGTGCTGAAAACTCGAAACCCTCATTAGTGTAACACTGATAGAACACTAATCAGTAACAGGCCATGCAGACATTTCAACATGCTTATCCACTAATCATTTCTCCAATCTTTCTCTCTGTTTAATGCCGTGATCCAAAACCTAGTGAGAAAAAAAGGGTGCACTTTGAGAGTTTCTTTTCGCATGCAACTCTACTGTAATTTATCTTTTGTCATCACACCTTAAAACTCTTTTTCTTGCCTTCCCCTTAGTCATGTAACTATGGTTTTAGCTGTCTTCTGTGTATTTTCCATAGGGTTTATACTACTTGAACTGTCAAAATCATATCAGAACCTCATAAATAAATAACTCCACTGGAACCAAAACAAAGTAATTACACAGATCCTGAGCGCCTAAACCCCTCTTCCTGAACATGAGCACCCCCTAAGGACTCCCTGCCATGGGACCTAGGTATTCCACTCAGTGCCTGGAGAGAAAGACCAAAGTGCAAAGCTGGTTTTGCTTTTTGGTTTTACTTCATCCTTTGCTCTTCACATCTACGTGATGAAGGTTAACTGTTTCGACACATAGAGCGCAGCCAGTCATCAGTCAATTCAGTTTTCATAAAAATTCAATCTGGCAGTGGATCATTTGACCCTGAGTAGTCTGTAGACGGCCCTAAAAGGGTTTCTGTCCATGATTTCAGCCCTAACTGCCCAGGGGAGTCTTACCTTTCCCATGTCCCTCTTAACTCGACATCAACCCTTCTCCTTTGCAGCATGTGGTGCTGGAGCATGCTGGGCTAGCTCAAGTAATCTAGGTGTGCCTTGCATGTTATGAAAACGTTGTGTACCTCCTGGGGGAACGTTTGGGGTGCTGTTAGTGCTAGTAAAATACTGCTAAATATGACCTGAGATGGAAGTTTGTCCCCCATGTGTGATTTCTGACCTGGGTCACTGAATCAATCTTTGTTTTTGCTTTACAGTAGATGTACGCAACACAATGTGTGTTTGCATGTGTGTCACGTTCATCTGGGAGAAATGAAAAGTCATTTTAAATGTTTTGACAGCCTGAGTGAGTTAGAGTGTCTGTTAATCATAACCACACTTGTAATATACACTTGATACCTCTTGAATAAACACACATATACACATATGCACAACAGGCCATGAAGTATCTCAAATTGCGCATGATGGATACGTTTAAGATAAGAATATACATAGCTCAATAATAATAGTATATAAATCAGTGGAATCATGTATATATACATTTTTATGCTCACCAAGCCTACATTTATCAAAAAATACAGTAAAACAGAAAATATTGTGAAGATGTACAATCCAAAATACCTTTTCTATTTCAATATATTTTAAAATATAATTTATACTATTCAGCAAAGCTGATTTTTCAGAAGTCTATACTCCAGTAATGCTGATTTTTTTATCAGGAAATATTATTTTTTATAATCACTGTGCTGCTTAATATACTGTATTAGTAAACACCATGATACTATTGCAGGATTCCTTGATTAAAAGTTCAGAAGACTTTATTTGAAATTTGAATTTGGTGTTACAACATGTTAAATTTAAAGCAGTTAAATCAAATTTGTCTTTCATACTCTGGTGTTCCACTTTCTATCCGTGATATTTCTTAAAGCTAACAAACTGTTTGTTTGCAAAAACATAATTAATACATATTAAGCACAATGCAGTATAAGTGATGTTGGAGGAAGGACAGAGAAAAGCAGCACAGAATATAAATGAAACTTGCGCAACAGTCTACAGATGAGAGCTGCTATCAAAAAGTACAGGTCTGGCAGAGGTGCTCCTTAAATTGATGGAGAGAAGCTCCACAGGAGAAAGGAAAGCTTACAGGTGGCTTTGGACTGTTAGAACATTTATGGTATGTGTGTGAACACCTGTTGGTTGAAACGCCAAGATTAGGGTGCTCTGACTGTCAAAGTGATGTAAAAGTTTTTGCACCAATGTCAAAACTCTGAAGGAGTTAAAGCAGTAATTCCACAACATTTACTTGTGGAGTAGATACTGAAAATAAGTTGACTTGGAATAAGGCAGCATCCCACTAGTCTACTCAAAACAACATCTGCTGAAATCTCTGTTTCTTCTGTCAGAGCTCTGTTACACTCACCAATTAAGAATAGTGGAGGGATGACAACTGTCGCTTACATTTCTCTCCAACATTCTCTTCCTGTCATGTAGCGCCACGTTTTGGCTTGCAAATTCATGGAAAATCACTAGCACTGTCAATGTGACAGTGCTATTCTATCCTTGCCCTCATGTTTTATTTGTCAGTAAAGGATGAAGGACACTTGACACAATCAGAGTGGTCAGCAACAGCAAAAGTCCCTTTAGGGCAGTTCACTTAGGAATTGATTGGAAACCACCCAGCCATAGCTGTTCTATGTACAGGTAATAGGGATAAATGCATGTATAACCTTTGGTGCAAAAGGAATACATTCATCAAATAAAAAAGGATCAAAATCACAATTTCAAACTGTAACACATTTTTATTCATTCATTCATTAATTGCAAAAAAAGGCACAAGTATAGCCATTTGCAAAACATTGCTGATGTAATGTTTCACGTTTTTTTAATAAAATGCTTTATAGCGTATCATATTATCAAAGGTTGGCAACAAAGTTTTAACAAAATCAGTAGCTGTGCCCTTGACTAAAACGTCCTTCTCCATGAATGGGGAAAGACCAAAATCTCCAAAAATGGATTGCCACAACATTGTTTCAATATTATATTTCAAATCAGCAATACATTTGGACAACAACGGCATCATAAATTTTTGATTTAGCAGGGAATGAGCTGCTGGGACTGTTAATGCTCCCCCACTGCTACTGTATACAGACTACCTCTTGATTCTCTAATGATTTTGCAAACGAGGCTTATGGCTGAAACCTGGCTAGAAAATCAGCTAGGGGGACTTCTTCAAGTCTCTGAACACAGTTGCTTAATAAACAGTGCCTCTTCGTTAGTGGTTTACATTTTTTCTGGCTAACGACATACAAGAGTTTTAACATTTCTAGCAGTTATATGTATAAAGAACGGAAAGCCACACTTCACATTGAAAATTGAACATTCAATCACACATTCACTACAAAGCATCTGAAGATGTTGTTATAAAAAAGAAGAAACCTATTCACAAGCACACACAACAGCATGCTAAATATTTACATTTTTCACAGTGTGGCATTAATGAAAAGCTGAAGCAACTCGCTCTGAGAGTTGAACTGTGCAAATGGAAATAATATGCTTGATTCTTTCTAAGCAATTTATGGTCAACATGCTAAAGTGACTGTTGAAATTACATAATAGAATATATATATACAGAATGGTCATTTTAGTTTTTTTAAGACCACAATGACACGCAGCTCCTACATAGCAAGGACAAGCAATCACAAAATCAAACAAGGACCATAGCTACCACACCGCAAATGCTTCTGCTCAAGAGAAATCTACACCACAAAAAAACAGGCAAACACACACACACGACAAATCTAAAAAGAAAATCAAACGTAATGTATTCACACTGATAAGTGTAACGTCCACAACTACTAGGATGAACAAAGGCCAGTGCAATGTAAACAAAACCTTATTAAGTGTAGAACAGAACTATTAGCTAGCGAAAATGCCACTACTTTAACTTCTATTTTCATTTACTTACATCAAAAAATAAATACAATGTACTTATTGTGGTTATATTGTATTGCAGAACACTTTTGTTGCTATTGGGGTTGGATACGGGTAAGGTCAGGGACAGGCTTGGTTGTATGGGTAGGTTTAAAGGTGGGTCAATGGTATAAATACTGTAATTACACTAATTAGTAACAGATGTAACAACATACAGGCCTAGTTTATTTATATATATATATATATATATAAGTACAATGCAAAAACTTGTATGTGTTAGTTAAAGGTGCTCTATGAGATGCTGTTTGATGTCTATTCTGTAGACGTTTCACCTAAATACTAGAGCAAGCTCCCCCCAGTGTTTCTGTAACTGCCGTGAACGCGCAAAGCGCACTGATATGAAAGGAGATCATTTTTATTTATTGGCGCATGTGAATGCTCTCATAAGTAATTGTGACTTTACCTACCTGTGCAATAAAAAAACTTTTGGTTTCGGAAGTCCTTTTGACGGTGGAGTTCTCTCCACCATTGTAACGAATGGCCAATGCAAATCAGGGTCTTGTTTCGTTTCTTCTCGGTTTCTCTTCTTCGTGCCTTATATTCCTCTGAGCGTCTTTTCTTCGGTCGTGCCTCAGCCATTTTCCAAAAATAATATACAGTATAGAGCTGCACGATTCTGGATAAAATGAGAATCACAGTTTTTTTCTTAGAATAAAGACCACGATTCTGGATAACTTTTTTTATTTTAAAGATTTACCCCTGAAAAATAGGTTATCAACCAGCAGTAAAATAGCAGTTAAATAAGACAAGAAATGAGATGTAAAATAATGTAATAAATGTAAAGGGGAAAAAAACATTAAACATTGAAAATAATTTACATATACATATGCATATATAAATATATATATTTATTTGTTTATTTTATATTTATTTTAATTATTTTATCTTTTTTTGAAGTGACTATTGTATTGTTTGTTTAGTAATTATAGTTGTGAATTGATGTGAGACAAATAAATGAAAACACAGATAGTCCTTTCTATTTCCCATTTCAACCCCCAAGCTGATTAATTTTACAGATTGATAAACACAAGATTAATGTAATATAGCCTATTCAATCTAGCCTACTGCATTCCAAGCTGTGGTTCAGCCTTTCCCTGTATAGCTTTGACCAACTATTGCTTTGGGATGAAGCTGATTGGTTGGTTCTTGTCACATCACCCGCGGTGCGTTTGCGGCAATCTGAAAAGCTGAAATGCGCCTGGAAATATGAGCGCGTCGCTTCCATTGTGAACGTGCAAATGCTCATCTATATTTGAAATAATAGACTTGATCGCGCAAAAGACATCACATGTGAACGGTCCCTAAAAGCACAATCGGCACGCGCTGCTCTCCGCTCTTAAGTATACTTCCAAAGCTGCGCGGACGTGGATGTGCGCGAGACGGAACGGAACCTAACCGGCGTATCAAGCACACCTGGCCTCTGCCTACAAAACCGCATGTGACGTCACGCCTGTTTCACACATACTCCGTATGCAGTGCGTATTTTTTTCCGCACCCATGTTAACGGATCAGAGCGTTCACACTGCACGCGGTTGCTGTCCGGCGGTGCGTTTTGCAGCAGTGCAGCGATGGTTTCGGCACAGAGTCTATTTTTGCTGTGCTGGAATCCGGAACAGCAGATTGTTTGTGGGCAAAATGAACATGGATT
>JAUMHI010000035.1:14432606-14443054 GCA_032359435.1 Enteromius unitaeniatus | reverse complement strand
ATAATGCTAATAAAGCTGTCTCAAGACATCTAAGCATTAACATTTACAAAACACAGAATGGGAAACTATTGTTGTATCATTTTTGCATAGAATCAAGGATTGAACCGGCGTCAGCGAAGCGCACTGCAAACGTGTCCTGTGTGAAAGCACAATGATCCTTTCCTGCTTCTGCAACGCATACGCACTGCATACGGAGTATGTGTGAAACAGGCGTCAGGCGTCATCACGCCCGCTGTGAGTGAGTGCGTCTTCTCTCGAGATAACAATAGTAATGCTCGTCTCCTGTCCTTGAAAATATAATTGGTTGATTGTATAAATGCTGGATTAAGATCGTGTGGGGGGTCGAATCGAAATCGCAATCTTTTAATGATTAATTGTGCAGCTCTAATACAGTATTCAGCTAACTCACTCTCAGATTCACGCTGTACAATCAGCTCTGTCTATTATGAGCATGCGCATTAACCCCCGCCTCTTCTTGCCGATTGCTCCTATATGGGGAGGCTGCAGACTTGGATCAAGCAGATCTACGGCCCTCAGGCAGGTTCACGGCCCAGGCAGTTTTAAGGCCCTGTTGTTTCTGATGCGTCCAGTAGGGGGAGGAGGATATATGGTGAAATGATTAAACCAATGCTCGAAACTTAATTAATAACCATCCTGCTGTAGTGCTGAATTTTGACCCCCTGCCAGATTATGACTCCCCTAGGTTTGGTAGGTTTAGGTGTGGGGGAGGGGTTACTTTAGCGATTATTTAACGTTCCTCTTATTCTTAGAAGTCTGCAGCCTCCCCATGCTCAATTGGTTGGCCGTAGTTTGTTATTGCTTTGGTGCACATCTTGTGCCCATAGTGTTTGTTTTGGAATTGCAGCCTCTGTGTTGTTTTTCGAGACCAGGTTTTTTCCCAGTGTATTCAGAGAGCAGACAGCAAGACGATCAAGGGGTGACGCATACGGTTTGAGATAAAAATGAAATCGAGCTAAAATCCTGCAACATCTCATAGAGCACCTTTAAGGCCACGTAATATAAAGTGAAACCCTATTTCCAAGCCCACAAACAAAGGCCCGGGCAAATATGCAGACTTTTTTGTGTTATCTGTACTAAAATTCTGCAGAATTCTGTGGAAAAGCTTTAAATGTGAGCACAGAATGCTACAAGGGTTGTTATTAGGGTTGGGCGATGTTGACCAATTTGGCATCTTACGCGATGGGCGCTGATATCGTCGTCGTAGGTGGCACGTGGGGGTTGGGTTGTTGTTTAGTTGTTGTAACTAAAACACCAAGCCCCGCCCCACGACTGACAAAAATAACAGTGTTCGCGCGAGCAGGCGAGAGAGGATTGAGCGCAGCAGTGATCGCGCGCAAGGGTTTGAAATGAGCTCGCGACCCCGTTTCTTCGCATTTACATCTGTTTTCCTCTCGCGGAACTGATTTACCGCGCTCGCCAACATCATTGGTGCGCTCGCTTTTTTAATGGCATATATTTGCCACCATAGATTAAGCGTGTTTATCGGGAGCTGGTTGCTGCTGCTGCGTTGGGGCGAGGATCGCGATGGCGGCTCAGCATCGTGATGTCTATCGGGCATCGGCAATGGACGATGGCATCGTCTATCGACCCAACCCTAGTTGTTATAGCTAAATTTAGAATCAGTTCATTCAAAATGCTAAATAAAGGATCAGACAAGAGGTCCTGCATCTGTTTATACCTGTATATGTGCAATGACTGGACACTTATCTACTCTCTGGATGAGTGAACAAGTGAGTGTGTGTGAAATGGCTTTGCCCTGATCACTCAACCTCAGAGGTCCTCCTTGCACTAAAAGCTTTTTTAATTATGAATTCCATTAGTCTCTCTATCTCCGTCTCTCTCTCCCAGCACCTAAACCCAACTGTGCACACTAACCAATCTGAAACACACAAGCACACAAGCACATAACACAAAATAATAACAGTAAACAAAGCTTCTTAAAAATAAAGCAGCCATATGTCAGTGAAGATGCACCTGCCCAAAATATCCATCTTTAAATAAATAAACAAACTTTGCATCATTTAGAGATAACACCAGAATTGGCTCCATAGCCCTTAACGGCATGAGTCACATCAGATGGAGATAAGTAGCTGGGATTATTGATTTTTATATGAAGTGTATTCACTCGCTTTTAACCAAAGTCTCTTAAAGCCATTTATCCTCATCGACAGACATTAAACATGCATCACTGCTGTATTAATGAGGCCCACTATGTCTGGTTCCACATCTTTGACAGTATCACCGAGTCAGAAAATGAAGAACAGAGATGACCTTCATGTTTAAAGGATCTTGGTTAAAAATTTCCAAAGAAAATTACCGGGGTCTGGATGTTTGGATGTGTTTAAACCTATATGTAACCAAACCATCACGAGCCCGGTGGTTTCTGCTTTCTCCTAGACATATGAAAACACTAATTCAATTGTCAGTATTTTAGGTTGTGCTTTTTCAGAAGGTCATGGCTGCTTCCTGTTTCGACCTGATCATGGCAAAAGGGCGATGCGGGACCAATGTGCACAAACACACACATACACAGAAACCTCTCAAATTACGCTTCCACAGAGGCCTGTAGTCTGTGTGTGTATGTCTGTGGCAGGGGTCTGAACTGTTTCAATAGACTCCACATTCACTTTTATCAAAGGATTTTTATCCTCTTTCAACAGAGAGAAGCATGTCTAACGGCTACTCTTCATGTGTGCGTCTCTGTCAGCATAGCAAAATACCTGTGGTCTGCCTCTCTCCCATGAGATCCTATTACCTTTGTTGAAAATGCTAACAGCACAAACGCTAGCAGAACATTAAGGGATAGCTTGTCTAAAAATTAAAATCATTTATTCATTTACCTTAATGGTCTTCCAATCTCTTCTGCAAAACACAAAAGAACATGATTAGCACAATGAATTGAAATGACCTGAAATGTTTTAAGCATCAAACAGGTTCACAAAAGGACCATAAGGCCATTGAAGTGCTCCATGCTATTTTATCCATCTTTTTATGAAGTAATGACAAAATTATATAAAAGGCCCGCTAGCTCTCTCAACTTTGATATCAAGAACAAAGTTGACTTGAGGAGGACAGATGACAGACATTATTTCTAGAAAACTGAAAGGCTTTTCAAACAAGCACATAATTAAATGGAGAGAATACATATAAACAGACAGGTGATGCTGTCAGGCTCAGAATAAGATGGAATAATCTTTAATTAGCCTGCATGAATTATTATCTATACTCATGAACTGTATAATAAGCAAAAAAGCAAGAGAAAGCGGGCGACAGAGACAGGCTGAAACGGACAGGCAGACACAAATGAAATAAGTATGGCGACGCTGCAGTTTTATCTCCATGTTTTTATGTCTTCTGCGGGCATATGTGGGCTTATATTAAGCATGCTGATCCTGTCTGATGAAGTCCATTTAAGGTTCAGATCAATAGAGGCCATGGAGGACAGACCTCCTTTCCCCTCTGGCCCCATCCCATCAAACCCACAGTTGGTCTCAGACTCGAGCAAGAGACAGTCATTGGAATAAATGCTGGAATCTAATGGATCATTGTCATATTGATTAAGTTGTTTGGTGCTCTGTAAATGACAGCCACCAGAGAAACTAAAAGAAGCGTAGTTTTGAAGAAGAGAGTGAGAGAAAGATAAAGTGGTGAAAATAAAACTGTGAGGACAGAGCTGAGTGGAGGGCTTGGCTTTGTTGACGTCTGGAAACAATTCTTTTAAAATGAAAGAGATAGGAGGAAGACAAAATACACACCCATTCCATGATGGCCCCCTGTAGCTTGGTCACTGGTCAGAGAAAAAAAATAAAAAAAATAAGTCATTCTCGGATCTAAATGACTTCAGACAGAATTGACAGACAGAAGGAGGGTTTGGAAAACCTACAACCTTCAAACTTACATCAGCACTGCAATAATTACACACCTCAGCTTTCGTCATATTAAAAAAAAGGACAAATCTAGTGTTCAGGGCCGGAGTGGGACTCCTTTTCAGCTCTGGAGTTCCAAGTCTTAGAGCGGATTGGAAATAATGTCATTTCCAATTCAGTGCAAATACAGTAGCCTAAGTGTTATTAAAACAGTTTATTTTAACAGTTAACACAAAGTAAAGTTTAACAGTATCAGAATTTATTTTGTTTATTTTATCCAAACCTTGAAATGGAAAAAAAATAAATAAATAAAATAAATCCAAATATACAGTATATTAAGCTATATGTATAAAATAAAGATTCAAATAAAACGTATTAAACTTTCTAATGACACTATCATGTATTTTTCAAGGAATTTTTAGTCCCACTGAGATGCAGCAGTACAAGAAAAAGTTGAAAAGTGACACATAAACATGAAGGGTGGTTTGCAGACATCGTTGTTTTGCAATGCTCCTAACTAACTTAACGTTAATTTACCGGCCGTTTCATCGTCTTCATGTGTTGTACTTGTTGTAGCTTACTACATTTGTCCGCGTCAGTTTCTAGAGCTTTCTTTTTTTTAATTTTATTATCCATTTTTCATCTCTCGCGTATCTCTTAACTGATTTTGCTGTTGATCAAGGTGCCGCTGTCGGGGAGTCGAATGATAATTACGTCATCATTAACCTGCCGGCTGCATTCTGCTGCGGGGCTGCGAGAAAATAAAGAAGAGTGGAGCTGCGGTAAAATACTGAATAAAAGGAGTGAGGCGATGGTAAAAAAAATAATAATAATTTAAATGAATAAATATATAAATAAAAGCAGGCAGCTGACACCGGCCCACCGGGAATTCTCCCGGTCCTCCCGATCAGCCAATCCGAGCCTGCTAGTGTTTATGTGAGCTACAGTACTACTCACAAGTGAGCAGTAAGTGGGGGGATGTTAGGACGATTTTAATGGCAGAGGACAGGCTATCCAGGGGGCCCAGAAACCGAAGTGCACCCCTGACTACCCAAAACATATTTAACAATAGCAATGCATCTTAAACTTGGATTTATGAAGTCTGTTGTGTTTTAAATAAATGTAAACAGAAGACTGTCCAAAACTGCCTAAAAGATCTTGTTTTTGAAACGAGTCTGTTATCCTGACCAAAGATTTCTTTAATCCAAAATACAGTACAACTAATGTTGTGAAATATTATTACATTTACTTTACAACATTTGTTTTATATATACTGTTGTTTATTTTAATAACATTTTTTAAATAATTTATTTGTGTTGTTAGAGCTAACATTTCATCAGCCATTCCTCTAGTATTCAGTGTAACATACGCTGATCTACTGCTCAAGAAACATTTTGGTTACACTTTACCGTAAGGTTCTATTTTTTACATTAGTTAACATAAACTATAAAATATCATTCAATGGACCTGAGCTAATGTGAACTAACAAGGAACAGCTGTATTTCTTTAAAAAAAACAAAAAATAATAAATACGTATTGATCAATTTTTAATGTTAGTTAATACATTAACTAAAGAGTTAGCATATTTCACATTTAAAGCAGTGTTGGAAACAGCTGTGTTGCTTAATTTTTTTTTTTCATATTTCATGTACGAGTAGAAAGTCAAAGAAAAAAACAACATTTCTTTTAAATGATAATAATAACAATAACCCTAATGATGTGAAAGTTATAACCGTCTCCCCTTTAATGCACCATTGCCAAAATATTATTTTCTTGAAAATATATTAATGGCACCAAACATTCGAACAGTAGTGTTCAAATTGCATTACACAGTAAATGTAGCCAGACTCCAAGCAGGGCAAATCATTCCTTTAATCATTACAGTCTGACAATCAACTTTCTCACACATACACCTGTAATGAGCCCGTCTATTTAAAGCAGCCAAATGGATCAGCCTCAATGAAACTATTTGTGAAAAAGAAAAAAACTGGATGCTTGCATTTCTTTTCATTCCGTGCCATCGTTCAGAAAAGGGGCAGCAGATGAAACAAAGACAAGAAGCATGAATAAGGCACTGATGAAGCCTGATCCTCCAGAGCTCAAAGAGAAGTGAACTCGACCTCTGCAGGCCTGCTCTCTAGTAGCGTCTTCCCCGCTCTCCTCTTACTGACACTGCATCGCTTTCATCCTTCATCTTCACGTCTTTCATGCTGAGGGTTTGATTTGTATTCTTTTTTTGTCCCATCTGTTCCCTTATGGATGTTATCCATTTCCTCTTGTATTCCTCTAAAGCCTTAAGCATAATTTGGACATTTCACAAACAGTACTCGAGCTGAGTAAATGCTGGAGATATGGAGGTTGGGGGATTGTGTCGCATATTTCAGCATGATTTGTAACAGCTCAAAACAAATACCAGTCATATGCATTTTTTTCCTCTTGCTGATTATGTTTACATTTGTGATCTCCATTTTTCCTCTCCTCAGCTTACACTGTTTAGATTCATAATGAGTGTGTATCACTGTAGTTTTAGTGATGATGTTAAATTGAACTTGCCTGAACAGTAAGGGGCAGCTGTGATTATGTTTCTGGAGCTGATGGAGGTTTGGCCACCCTGATGCTCTCAGACAGGTCGCCTTTCTCATTTATATCCTGTTTCTCCCCCCACCCCCCAAAAATAGTCATGGGGGACAAATCAGCGGGAGTGAAATCATATCATCCATATTTCTCTGGTGAGGATCATTCGAGCTGGAATAACTGAGAATATGTCACTTTCGGTTTGATGTCAAACACCTTTTAAAAGCCCATGCTGTCTCAACTGCTGAGAATGGAATTAAACTAAACTCTCAAGCCACAGTACACAGTGACATGAAGAATACGGAGAACATATGGAGCTGGTCTATTTTCCTTAAAGCAATGGTGCCCTCTTTAGCTGCTATAGGTTAAACACACCTTACTCAAAAAGTGAAAAATGTTTCTTCTGAAATTAAACAAGGATGCTATAAACGCGTTTATAACCTTACTAAAATGACAACTGCATACTAACTAATCCAGTGAAAAATAATGGAATAATAAAAATAGGGAAAAAGAGAAACATCAAGGCATTTGAGCTTAATGTTCACATAACATTACATTCATTAACATGTCTTCATCTGGATGCTTTTTGAATGTAGCTGCATTACATCTCACAATTGTGAGTTTACTTTTGGTTGAAACAATAAAAATGGCATCTGATAAAATAGAGATATACGCATAGTATTCATAAAAATATTTACCAGTTAGTTTTAGTTAGTTAGTAGTTTCATCTCTAAAGCTCACTGGCTGCTTAGAAGCTTTAGGAGAAAAGCAGAAAGGGAACTTTTAATAATTTCAAAAACGTCCATTGAAGATCAAATGGACAGTTTTCTCCACATTGGGTGTAGTAACCGAGCTCAACACAAGATGGAGCCAGTCTCCTTTCTATCAACTATATCAACTTCATTGGATTACCTGCTGTCTCCTACACAGCTCACTCAAATGACATTAGCAATGTGAAACAAGATAAAGCCACTAACGCCCTCGATCCTGACCCTTACACTAATGCAGGATCACAGACACACACAAACAGAGATACTATCTCTTTCAATCACTGATACACATGTACACACTCTGCATGGCTTGTAACATCATCCTTATGCATAATTACTTTTGAATACTGCAGAAGAGGTTTATTTAGTAACACAGAAAAATGAGTTACATGAAAAAAAAAGTCTAGTTCATATTTCCCCAAAAACTATAAACTATAAATGTGAAAATGAGACATTTTCATGAAGATTAAGCAAATCTTCCCTTTCAAATTCTCAATACTGTAATATATTTAAATATTTGACTTGTATTCATTTATTCATTGTGATTAATATTGTAATAGCCTGAATAGAAAAGTGTTTTTATTTTAATCAGTATTAAAGGCAAACACAGCCAATAAAAATCATGATGCAAATAATTATGTTATTTAGTTATGATTTCTGGTTTGAAGATTTATGATAACAGTCACCCAAAAATATCTCACTGCAAACAGCAATGTATATATTTTGATAAAAAGAAAGCATGTTTTATCACTCTCTAATAAGCATAATTTTTGGAAACAGGGAACAAATGGCTTAATAAGCTATAATTTTCTATGTGTGTGTGCTTAGAAACGGAAGGAAAGTGGCCTTTGACCCTCTGAGGTCACTGTACATCCCCTGTCAGATATTAATAATGGCATTAAAGCAGTGTGTGTGTGTGTGTGTGTGTGTGTGTGCGTGTGTGTGAATGATTAAGTGGAAGTGTGTTTTCTTGGTAATGGAACGCCATGAGGGCAAAGGGTCAGACTCTTTGATTGAAACCCTGGAGATTGTGACACAAAATGTGAAGATCGAAAAGCAAGGAAGCACAGAAATAAAAAGCTCAACAAAAACAAAACGGAGTATTAATGAAGTATAAAAAGATGGAAATTATCACCCTTGTGTTCCCCCCAAATAAACTAGACAAGAAAATACATTTTGGCTCATGACAAAAGTGTGGCAATCAAGCAAGTGATCTCAGTTGGCTCTAGTGAAAGTGATCTGATTTCATATTAGACTCACATAGTAAGGCAAGGGATACCGGGCTGTTACGAATCAATAAAGCTAAACAAATCGCATCGTAGGCCTCTCCTAGGGCCAATTACCAGTAAGGTGGAGGGGGGAGCATCTTTGGTGACAAAAAAGAGACAAATAACCCAAAACAGATAGCAGAGGTGCATCGATGTAGATAAACCAATAAGAATAGCCTGTACCTTGTGGTACCCAAGGTACCGCTGGCATCAGGTTTAATAACCTGTGACGCTCCTGCCGTCAGCACACTGCGAGAAGGACATGTTCCTGGAACAAAGTGCACATCAGTCAATTACCAACCAATCATACATTTTCAGAGACAGGTTATGCAAGAATATTCAAAATAACAATTTATTCGCCTTAACATCATTCAAACCCATACAAATGAAAATAAAGCGAATGGGTGAAAGAAAGTTTTGAAATGACATGAGGACAACAAAAAAATGAATTTGTGTTTTTGAGTGAACCCCTCTTTTAACCTTAACCCAAAAATTTATAGCTAATGAATGGTTGATAGGAATGCTGTCCTGATAGGAAACCTGAAACTGCAATTCATAATTGTGGATTCATATATACTTTTTGACACATCAAAGTTGACATAATCGTAATTGCTTTGGTGGCCCAGTAGCTTTTGGTTAAGGAACATAAGGAAAAGAAGGGGTGAAGAAAGAAAAGATAGTGGAAACGATAGATAGATGGGGCGTGCATTAAAGAGATTTATTTGGTCTTTGTACATGCAATGGTCAATGCTTTGGCAATACTGTTATGCCAATAAAGCTTACTATTGAGTATTGAGATTGAGAAAGAGAGAGAGAGAGAGAGAGAGAGAGAGAGAGAGAGAGTATAGGGGAAGAATGAGGGAAAGATTGTAAAAGGAAGATTGGGGGCTCTGACGAGGGAGAGAGAAGGAGAGAGGGGGGTTTAAAACGTCAGCGCGTGTGGGAGCCCTGCTGCCAGTCTGCATGCACTGATATGTGCGACGCGCGAGGAGTTTGCGCTCCGGTCAGCCTCGCGCACTGGGATCCTAACCGTCACCAGCACATAAAAGCGCGGATAACGGAGATGATTCCCCTCACACAGCAGCACGAAACGGAGCAAAGTGTACGCAGATGGCAGCGAAGAAGTGTCCTGTCAGTGTCCACACACCTTTGGATGTGACGCGCTCCAAGTAGCGGGAGTTTACCGTTGCAGACCGCAGGTGGGATTCCCATCAGAGGACAGCTCGGGCTTGACTTTTTGTTGGACATGGGACCGGGTCTCGGCTGTTTTGGATACGGTACCGGAGGAACCGCGTCTTCTTGAACGGAGAGCTGTCGACAGCAGGACACCGACGAGATGCGCTCCGACCACGGCTTCATCCTGCTGCTCCTCAACGGGACAGCGTGCTTGGTGAGCGGCCAGTGGGGTGATTTGGGGTCTAAGGGGTGATGTTAAGTTTCAGTTTTGCGTTTATTGAACCAAACGGCGTCTCTGTCAACGGTTGAGCGGTGCACTTCAAGCAGCCGTCACCTGCGCGTCAAGGGGTGACCGTTAACGTCTTCCCGCCGTGCGCTCGCGCTGCACACCTGAGGGAGGGAGGTTAGGATGGACTCGCTCGAGCGCGTATTGACTGTTTCTTGAACGTCACGGTTCGCTTCGCGCGCAAGGGGTCCCATGCCTATTTTGTCTGAGTGTGTGGAGGAAAGAGAGGGGAAGAGGAGAGATCCAGTGAGGAAAAATCAGAGAGATCCTGATTCTTCGAGAGGGCACCGTGACATTAGAGGCTCACCTGGTGCCCTAGGTAGATATGACAGGAGAGGCTGAAACGAATAGGATATTTTTAACAATTCTAAAAACTTTCTGTCCAAAATATTCTAACAGTAGCCTATCACACGAGTAAGAGTACTGATAATAATTTATATATCAAAGTGACATGTATTTTATACAACAGCTTTATTACAAGTAATTA
>JAUMHI010000035.1:14418257-14432506 GCA_032359435.1 Enteromius unitaeniatus | reverse complement strand
ACGAGTAAGAGTACTGATAATAATTTATATATCAAAGTGACATGTATTTTATACAACAGCTTTATTACAAGTAATTAAAAAACAGCAAAAGACCATTATTTGAAGAAGTTAGTTGTCTATCAATAAGCAAATCACAGACCGAAAGCTGGCCTGGAGTGGTTTGTGTGAGTGGAACGGAGCACCTGAGAGTCTGGGACCATTCCATTCCACAGGTTTTCCATTTTGTGATCTTATCAAATAATAATAATAATTTTTAAAAACCTTGTAATTATTAAAACTTATTAAGATCAATAAAAACTTAACTAAGGAAGAGGAAAATAATCATATAGTTGCTGTTCACAGTGCGAGGAGAGTTAGAATCCCTGACCTTTCCTATTTGAAATAAACCCAAGCAAAATTTGCTATTTTGTGAAATTGGTTCTATTTCTAGAAATAAGATTTCTAGGTTTTATGTAAATTAAAAACTATTCTTAGTTTTAAGGGAGCTAAGGCAAATTGTTTGTGGAAGGCATAACTCAAATTAAAAGTGTTTGATGTGTGAATGCATGATTTCTGAAACAACATTTTACACATTCTTTGTCCCTACAGGAAAAGCAATTAAATAACAATAACAACTTTTATGAATAATATTACTATTAATATTCATGGCTCTCCTGCACGGCACTTTTGAGAATAAGACAGATGGTACTCTAACAATCCTATAGACCAGGTTTAATTGAAAAATGAAGAATGTCTGTGGGCTGTTCTCAGTTTCAATTGTTGTCTTGGCACACTTTACAGAGCTTATCCTGACCTTGGTGTACCTATGACTGATGGGTAAAATATGGCAGGGTATCCATAGTTAAACTTTAGAGCAAAGGTTGTGTACGCCTGCCTGTTTTTCATGCACCTGCTGTGAGGGTGTTATAGCTTAACACCCGCAGTCTAAATTTAATCCCCCCCTAGCAGTCTCTGTGTTACAATTATCTGCTGTGTAGCTGGAATAATTCATGACTTCTTATTTGACACGTTTTAATCCTCTTGTATTCTCCGGGGATACAAAATGCTGTCATTAAAGTGGCAAAAAAAGAGAGAAGCATGTCAAAATTAAAATATCGAAACAACAAACCAGCATTGCTTTATTTGCAGCGTAATTATGCCACATACTGGAACTTTCGATGGATGTTGCATTAGTACAAATCCAGCTTCCTGCTCTAAAGCCTCCCATTTGTCTACTAACATTTGTCCATTCGAAAGGGGGCGGACAACTAATAACAGTGACAAATCTAGATTAATTACAAAACACCTACTTGTAATTAACCAGGAAGGGGCTGCCAAAGAGAAGAAATTTAATAAGGTTGCATGTCCTTAAATCTCTAACCCAAGTTTGGATTTGAAGGAGAGCAGTCCTGAGAGAAATACACAGCTCATATACCAGGGCTCCACCAATCTTCTGGGCTGACAAATTTTAATAAAGAACAAACACAATCTTGCAGAAAATGTATCAGAATGAAAGTAATGTTTTTTTTTCTTAGTGATATGAAATAGCACTGCCAAGAAAAGAAGCAGGCTGAAAAGAGCAGACTCATAAAATTACAGGTGAAGGTTATAAGGAATTTAATTAAAATACCATACACGATCTGCTATGTGGGACTTGCAGTGCATACCTTTAGATATACAACATCAGGAAGACACTAATAATGTAATTATCCAATTTAGCCTACGGCATTAGGTAATTTATCTGCCACATTACTTAAAACTTGAGGGAGAGTCAGGCGCGAGAAAATGGCTTACGCGTTCACACACCTCAATTGGGCATCATGGGTAATTCATTTGCTGTGTGACAGTGATAAATTACAAAGCAATCCATGAATGATCCCTTATTAAACACTATTATGCCATTATTATTAATAGACATGTAGAGCACATTAATAATCAACCTTAATTTTCATCAGCTTTATTGAAACTAAAGGACCGGCTTTAATAAAGCCTTCAAGCTTTTGCCTAGTTAAACTCAGGAGCTTTCATTAAATCTATGGCCTGTGCCATGAGCTGACTGAATTGAGCATCTAAGAAAATCCACTGATCAACTGATACTTATTAGGTTAGAAACATCTAAAACCTGTCCGCATACACATTGCAGGGTTATAGAAGCGAATCCACTAAATTATCATCTTGTGTGTGTGTACTGAATACAGAAGTCACTCTTGAAAACACAGCAATGGTTTGCCTGTTTTTGACAAGTATTCGGTTTGGTTCTGCACACACTATGTAGACTTAAAATCACCAGTAAAAGAAGTTCTAAAAATAGAAATGTGAATTATCGATTCATCCATGCATATGCTTAACATAATTTTACATTAAGTAAATAGCAAGTATGTATGTATGTATGGTAAAAAAAATTATTGTGAATATAGCAAAGATCTGTTTTTTTTTATAATAAAAAATGTCACTGTAAAGCTGATTTTTTTTCTAGGCTGAATTTAAATATAGAATGAGGTTGTCATTTTTATTAGGAACCCAATTCTGTGCGTAAACACAAGTATAGGAACTCAGATAGGAGGTATTTTGCTTCAGTGTGAACAGATCAATTTTGCACACATCTGTTAATGCACTAAAATATAAAAATATAATACAAAACAATGTAAACTAATGCAGAAAAATATAAAAGTATAAAATAATTGAAAAATGCATGCACATTATTGCAGCCAATTAATTCCTGTTCTTTTAATACTCACAGAATCAATGGTCATCCTTTGCTCCCTCGTTCTCTCATGATTGTAATGATTTAAGTGATTTCTCCACAGAACAATGTCATGCAGTCAAGAGCTTATTGCAGGCAATTACCGTGTTAAATGTGTTTATGCTGATGATATTGGCCCAGCATCGTTCTCATTATGAGCTCATTAAATTAATACAGTTACAAGATGTAATTTTTCAGAGCAGGCAGTCCACAAAATAAACTACACACTGACATTAAAATCAGACATCTCCGGTCCATCTGTCTGGGCGCGTGCAGTAAGCTTTGGTTATGGCATACACAGAAATGACAAAAAAAGATGCATGTGACCGATATTGATGAAAATTGATTGTGGCTCATTCAATTTAGAGGGACATTTTCTGATTGGTCAATCATAATTCTTCAGCTAAATCATGAAAAAAGGCAAGACATGATAAACAGCTTAAAAAAAAAATCTGTTTGCGTGCCATAAAAGGTCAAATATTCTCTGACTCACCTGTCCAATGACTCGTCTCTTTTGTCCCTCACGGTCTGCTGCCTTGTCTGGTCAGATTTACTGTAAACTCTCCCCTAGATTGACTCACAGTTCATCTCCAGACAGTAAGAGGGCATGTTAGTCACTCAGACAAACAAGACAAAGAAAGCACATTACCACAGGGCTCTGTGAGATACACATTTTAAACCCTGCTGGCTACCTATGTGTCATGTGTTAAGCACTGATGATTTAATGCATTAGCACAGACTGACTGACCCCTGGTGGAGCTCATGTACTGTAGGTTTTCCCATCTGTCCCAGAAAAAGGGGTTCATTGACACGGCAGGATTTCCCCATCGAAGATAAGCTAGAGAAAAGCACAGGACAACTGAAATAGCACAGCTTCTATGCATAGACTATTAAGCCCTACTGTCAACATCCAATTATATCTCAGTTAAATGCCATTATATAAATATTGAAGCACTGCTTTATTGACACTGACTCTATGGCAATGAGCGTGCCCGCATTACACTGAGCATAAAAGGCAAGATTTGGATTTTGCAGTGGTCTCTCTTTATCACAATTATAAGGCTATGACATGAAGGCCAGGAGCACACAACACAGACAATGCACTGCATGTGCGTGTGCTCTTGGGTTACTGTGGTGGCTATATATAAAAAAAGCCTCAGTACTCAAGGGGGCGACAGAGTTACCTTTGTCATTTCATGTCTGTGACATAAAACCAGATGTGTTGTTGTTCAGGCAGACAGTTAAATCATGACAGTAGGTTACCTGGCTGTTAAGGGTAAAGCCTGATTTACACCCATCGCAACAACACTGAGAATACAACATGTACTTATATTGCATATGAACTGTATTGTTTTGAAATGCAGTGATAGCTGAAAATGTCTGTTCCTATACTCACAGTCATATGCAGTTTTAAATTTCACCATGAAGGAAATGTTTCCTCATTGCTAAACATAACCAAAAAGAAATAACACATTTTAGTGTATAGAAATTTAAAATACAGCTTACATGAACAAAATTAGCATTTATCCAAGGTTAATAAATGCTGTAAATGCTTTATGTGATCAACTACCAGAACCTGACACTGTTTATAAAGATGTGTCAAGTCTGGTTTTTTACACATTATGGAAAATAATTATATTTTTTACACTTCTCCGTTTTTTAATGGTATTGCTGATTTATGCTTCGAGGTTTACCTCCAGTGTGGATTTTAATCAATACACAGAGCAATCAGTTTTCATCTGAAAGAAATGAACTGCTGGACCAATAATGAACTTGGAAAGCAGGACAGGTTTGTTTGTGTCTGAGGAGGTTTTGCACTTCAAATAGCTTCCCCAAGCAGAAACAGACTGCTAGAGAGGGGCAAAGATGAGTTTGTTCATGGACGCAGTGCTTCATCCCGTTTATTCAAAGCATGGACATCTGTCACCATCTGTGAGAGCAGACAGATGGTTATTGTACTAGCAGAGCATTGCAGTGACCTCATCAGGGTGTGACAAAGGCATCTGCTGACATCATTAGGGTGTGACACAGACTTCTGTTGGCGAATCCTTCAAGGCTGAATGAAAACGGTTATATATCCTGCTTTTTTAATTGTTCTTCCACTTTAATTATGATGCTTGAAACCTTAAATCCTTGATTACTAAGTGGGCTGTCAGTTCAAGGATTAGCTGTGAGGCTGCTAACAAAGATTGTTTGGATATATTAAGATTATGGGGCTTTTAAATGGCTGATGTGTACAATGCTATGTATACTTGTGGCTGAATTAATTAAAAAGCTTTAAAAAAATATGGAAGAAGGTTTTTGAACATGAATAAGTTTAAATTCAGCCTTGATTTTTGCTATTAGATGTGAAAACACGGTCTCATTCTGACCTAGAAAAGAGCAGAAAGTGGTTGATGCTCTTCAGGCTTTCCTGAATGATATAAGCGTTGTTGTAACAAGACTAAAATGATCATGTTCACCACACTTTTCTTTTGAAATGGTATCACTCTGAGAGTCATCCCTTAATACCAGACATGACTTTTTTCTTACTAGAGAATTTATCAAAGGAGTCAGTTCAACAATTTCTATTCCCCACCCTTCTCTTTCTCCGGCTCTCTGTGCCTCTCTCTTCTTCTCTGATTCTCAGTGCGTTCCATGAATGATCCTAACAAGTGCAAATGGGGTCAAATAGATGAGATCTAAACTGCCTGTTAGAGCCTGTCCTATAGTGCTATGGAGAATCCCATTACTCTGGGCATCAGCTGTGCTCTCAGCCGTCGAGGAAGGGAGAGAGAACAGATGTATTTTTGGATGGTGTTTGTGTCGATGACATAGAATCAAACCTCTCCCATTTGACTGTCTTGCACCACACATCGCTTTGTTGGATCTTACTGTGTCACCCTTTATCACCCAGCCTTCACCCTACTTCACTCACAGGAATTGAGTGAATTGTTAAAACCCATAGGGCCATCCATAGATGTTTATGGGTACAATGAGCAGTGCTTCTCAACTGACTTTGCCTCAGGAATCAGATGGAATAGGGCCAACAATGTACAACATTAAAATGAAGTTTGATTGTTTTCATACTCTCAGCAGACAATGATTAAATAGCACAAAATACTATGTGGTCTGATTTATCTCATTACAAGTGATTTTAGACAAAATTTTCTTTTTTAAATGTTTTTTGAAGATGCAAAATGTTTAATTAGATGCCCAACCTTTGGCATTAAAAACAAAAGATTAAGAAAACATTAAAGTTAATTACACACTACCAATCAGACATTAAAAATAAAAATAAATGCAAAGCTGAATTTTCAGCAGACAATATTGCATTCTTCAGTGTTACATGATCCTTCAGACATGATTCTGATATAATTTGGCGCAATACCAAAGTATTGGTAGCACTTTACAATAAGGTTTATTAATTAACATTAGTTACATGAACTAAAAAATGAGCAATGCTTTTTCAGCATTTATGAATCTTAGTTAATGCTAATTTTAGCATTCACTACATCACATGTTGTGTTTGTTAACATTAGTTAATGCACCGTTAGCTAACATTATCTAACAATGAATTATTGTGTTTTAATGAAATAAAAAACATTAACAAAAAATTATAAATACTGTCATCAACGTGTTCATTGTTTATTCATGTTAGTTAAAACATTAATGTTATCAAACGACATCTTATTGTAAAGTATTTTTGTGAAAACCGTTCTTCTATTCTATCTATCTATTCTTTGATGAATAGAAAGTTTGAAAGTATGGTACCTATTTGGAATATGTTTTTAATCACCTTTGATTTTTTCCAGTATTATTTCTTAAAAGAAAAAGTATTGACACCAAACTTGAACAGGATGTTCTTTTTTATTTATAATTTTTTTTTCTAGTTTTGTGGTTACAAAAACAACCCTTTAGCACTGTTTTGTTGTTCACAACCACATCAAAAAATGTTGCAACCCACCAACAGCCCCCTATAATCAAAGAGACAAACAATTATAGCTCTGCTAACACAAACTATTTATCTCAGCCCACCTCGCTCTTCCTGGCTCATCTACCTGCCTCACCTATCACAGACCAGATTGTGCTGATTTGCACCCATACGCACGTTCACTCTGTCAATACGGCATAATGCAAAAATTTGATAGCCAATTCAGGCAACACCATCTCGCTGTGAATACTCAATCAGCCCCCGGTCCACAAGAAGTGCTGAACTGAACCCATCCGAATCACTTCGGATCATCAGTGGGACGGCCCATGATAAAGAGACAAAAGTGAAGAGGAGGAAGGAAGAGAGATGTTTGTCCAGTAGCCGGGGCTGAGGTCGTGAGAGGGCGCAAGGTTCTGCTTATTGGGCTCTTGTGACCCCATTGAAGCTGGCATAAATTATTCATTAAGAGTCAAACGGCTTGTTTCTTGTGAAATTACCTTTCTCTCCCCTTTGTGTTCTCTCCCTCCCTTGCGCCTCTTGTCTTGGTGTGGAATAATTAGTTCTAAGGGCACAGCCGTTTGCAGATTTTAATCATGTAACAGAAGGAGAAATCTCCCAGCGTGAGCGGATGAGGTCTGTTGCAGAGAGTGAGAGAAATAAATGTGTCGGCGAACACTCAGGAATCTGAGTGGGATCTGGGGCCTTTAATTAAAAATTGATGTCATATTAGAGATGGAGATTTCAATCCAACAGCCTGAGGAAACACAGGAGCGCACGGCTCTTATTGAGAGACAGCGAGAGAGAGAGAGAGACATGGAGAGTAAGAGAGAGAGGTAGTTTTCATTGCACCCTGTCTGCTTCCCGTCCTCTCCCTCAATTATATGGAGTGATTTAGAAAATGAAAATCTCATCTCATACATATTGTTTTCTGCATAATATTCAAACTTAATTTGACACTTAGGTTAACAGCGCAGTGTGTTTCCACTGGGACATAATAGTGTGTGTGTGTGTGTGTGTGCGTGTGTTCGCCGGTGTGCAGCACCGTGACACTCAGATGCTCAGAGGAGGTTATCGTCTGAATCATAGCACCAAATTAAAGACATATTGTCAGACTTATTGACATACACTTGTCAGTTACCTTGATTCATTTTCTACCTTCCTCTTTGGAGATTTGTATAGAGCATGAGTCTCCTTGGTCAATATCTTTCTTTCTAGGATTCAAATGCAGTGGCCGGTGTTACTTTTTCTGGTTGACAGTAGTCCTTAAAGGGGAGGTCTACTGCTATTTTATGCATACATATTTGCACTGTTAAAGAGATTCCTAAGGCCAAAGTCTTAAAAAAAAAAAAGAGTTGGACGTTTTTCTGCACCAAAGACACTCCTTCACCATTCATATTTATTTCGGAAAAGAGATCATGAAGGGCAGAGTTCCTGGAACGATCGAATGGGGAATCTACCAACACATATCTATGGGTACAACAACGAGCATGATGTTATTGTTTACACGGTCGTCAAGGATACACTGAGCATCCACGCCATCATTTTCCAAAGTCTCAGTTTTGCTCCATTTACACTGAAATGCAAACTAAAACGGAATCTGCAGCAGTTTCAAAATTCTCCGTTTTTGACATTGAAAATGCTGGATCAGTGTAAAAAAAATAGATGTTACAATGGAAAAAGTTTCATCGTTTTAAAAAAATAAAAACATGGCATCAGAAGAACACAACCAGAGCACTCAGATCAGTGTGCTTCATTCCTTAATTCATTACCCATAGTTTATTTAAATCAATTAAGTTTTTGCCCTTGTTTTATCACAGCTTGCAGACAATTGCTACGTAAAAGATGGATGTGCTCCTGACTCTTTAGCTCCGCCCACAGCACACCTCCAGGATCCCAGCTGTTTTCAGAGAGAAGTGTAAAGCTGCATCTATTTTTCATAAATCTGATAAAACTAGGGAGATATAAAGGATGCAATACTATTACATAAGGTGGTATTGTATTCTTTATATCTCCAAACAGCTTTATAAGCTTTGAGCATAGTTTATAAAATGCATTCACATCCAGGAAAACACAAATCACATTTCCACAAACTGTCACAGTTTCCACAGAGAATTACTGGATGATTCAATTAAAAATGCAGGGTGAGCCTAGATTTTCTTTTGATTTGGGAAAAGAAAGCTATGGAATTACTGGTCAGTATTATTCTTCACCAGCACTGGTTATAGGCTATTAGGAGAAAAATAATATGTTCTGGTATATTGTGCTCTGTAAGACCAGAGGCATTTCCACAGTAAACCTGAATTCCAAGTTGCCCTCTGACAAATATTATATAACAAAAGCTACAAAGCTACTCTTTTATAGGAAATCGGAGCAAACTGCTATATTCTTTGTTTCAGAATGAACATTTCAGTGGACACAGTTCCCTTTCCTTTCAGGAAGGCTTACATTAATTGCAGTGCCCTGTTTCTTTAAACGACTAGGCAAAAACATGTACCTCTTTCTCCAGTGCTATCAGTCTGAAATTCTGTAATAGTGTATCTGTCTGTTCTACCATTGCCAGGGGAGATGTGATTCAAAGGGCCAGAGCCGTCTACACACTCTCACACACTCGTTATGGAATATTTCAGCCCTCTGAGGCCATAAGGTTGCTGTTTTAAAAGGTTACCCACAGCAGACTCCAATTCTAACTCTGATAGGAGCTTAATTTAAATCCATATTGAAAAATTCACTTAAAAGACGACAACTTATTATTTGCTGGGGGGTTTTCCTCCTCAAACAATCCTTTTTCATAACAATATGAAAATAGGCACACATTTAATTAAAAATCCGGCTTTCAGTTTCAGTGTTTCACAATAAAAATTAAAAAAAAACCTGCATGCAGTTAGACCCTAAAGCATGATCATTATTAATATTGAGGGAAATGAAAAAAGACTGTGCATATATTTTGTCTAGAATGTAATCATATATTTAAGAACAGCATTAACCAGAACCTAAAAGTTAGGGCTGCTATTTTCACACTTTTACACATACGTTTTTCATTCATGACACCTATGACATATATTCAATTAGAAAGCTATAGTAAACCCCATAACTCAACTGTAAAGCGATTATGAAAGGCGTAATCCAATCCTTTTAGACAAGAGCCCAAGGAATACCGATCCTCATGGCACTGAGAACAGCCACAGATTCTCTTACGGATAAACCAGCAGAATCAGTGATACAGTATATTCCCAGATGCAGTCGTTTGAGCTCTGCTGAGCAAAATGGTGCTGTCGTCTCTTTAATTGGCCTCTGTAGAGCACTGTGGCTGTCCCTTTAAGAGACTCAGGTAGAATGTTGTGCCAGTCTGTTTTTAATTGGCTGGGGTGAAACTGTGTACCTGTCTCTTTAAATGCCTGTTTATTGCCTCTGGAGCTGACAGGCCCACACCGGTCATCTCCCTACTCTTCTCTAAACTGCCTGCATTGTTGTCTTTCTCTCAGCTCCCACTCTGTCTTCTACACTTGTCTGTCTCGTTCTGGCTTTGAATGTTGTCTGCCTGCTCTCCAGATGCCTTCTTCATTATCGGAGAAGCTGTATCTCCAGCTCATCCCACCTTCTTTCCACTTTTCCGCTCCCTCTGGCTATGTTCGGAAGCCACATACCTTCTTTGCACTATGTGTACAGTATACAAATTTTCTGGTGCGCAAACTATACAGTACAAAACTAGAGTACGTTTTGCAGTTGCATTACTTTATTGTTTTATTTTTGGGTGACCTTTTTTCCAGTTTTGCTTTTGAATTTTTGACATATATATTTATATACTTTTATTAATTTAGCAGATGCTTTTATCCAGAGTGCCTTACAAAAACAGTGAAGCAATTCATCTACTTTTCATAAGAGGACATTGATAGGAAAGAAAAGCTAGAGGGGTAAGGGACCAGGAAGTGACTTGAGCAAGGAAGCATTACATTTATTAAAAGTGACAGTAAAGATTTTTACATTGTTATAAAAGACTATTAAGGTTTTCAAATTGACGATGAACATATCAAAATGATTCCCGAGGGATCATGTGACACTAAAGGCTGCTGTAATGGCTGATGAAAATTCAGCTTTGCCATCAGAGGAATAAATTATATAATAAAATACATTACAACAGGTGCCTCTGGAGCTGTAAATGCATTACAGTTTTTAGAATATTATTGTTTTTGATGCATTTTGAATCAAATAAATGCAGCCTTGGAGAGACTTTCAAAAAACATTAAAAACATTCAAAAAATCTTATTGAGCACAAACGTTTTTACACTACTTAACACACTGTAAATAAACTCTAGTATACCATTCTATCTATAATTTCATTAGATCAACATCTTTTTGCTTTTTCACCTCCTTCAATTCACCTCCCTTCTTCATCCCTGCTTCCAAAGCTTGAAACCATGAAAACCATCTTTTCTTTTTGTTGCCTGGAGAAGCACCTAAGGCTTGTTATCAGTAATTCTAAATGAGTCACAATTACCACAATGACAACCACCCCACACCCCAACACCCATTGCCTCCATCCTCACTGACTCACATGATACACACCAAACTGCAAAAACACAACCAAGTTTCAGCCAACTGGCTAGGTCAATTTTCTGTGTAGCACATGGATGACTTCACGTTAACAAACGTAGACTAACAGCCACAAAACTAACACAAAGTTATGTTACAGCAGTCCTGTAGTCCTGTCACAGTAGAGCATGACATAAAAAAGGCAGAGAAAGAAAAAACGCATGCTTTAAAAACATGGTTAGTCACTACGGATGAAGTTTTCTGCCTTAATGCATATGGAAAAATTTAAATTATTTGCGGAGTCTGATCTTTTTCTTTATTTTGATGTTACACACATCACGTCCTGCACTGCTGGCCTCTGTGTTTGGATTTGTTTTGTGTAACAAGATTCCAAGGTGTTACCTCTCCTGATCTGGCTCTGCACTTGTCAACATCATAGCAGATATTTTCAAATCGCAAAGCCCACGTGGGCTTACCTCCAAAGTGGCTCTTTCATTCGCTATTTCTCTTCCCTCCCGTCCATGCCTCCTTATGCAACCTTTAGCTCTGTGACTCAGTTGCTAAGTTCCTTCTCTGATTCTTCTGCTCAGCTATTTGCCATCTGCTGCCTAAAGCAGTGCTCTTGTCCATTTTTGTTTTATCACCCTGATAATCATCCATTAGGTCTCCTTAAACACACAGTCTGGCCAGATGCTTACATTGCTAACGGCACAAAAGAAACACTATGATGTAGTTACAGAATGTACCAAACAGAGGCTAACTGAACCACGATGACCAGCCAAACCCTGACCCCTTGATAAACACACACAGTTTCATTCACTCGCTCAAAGTCAGTATCATTCATGCATTATAATCTTTTATCTTAGCACCACTGCAAATTCTGTACGTCTCTTCAGCCCTCTAGCTATAAGCTATTAACACAAAGTATTGGGACACCTATCTATGCAGTCTACATTAATGATTGTTTGTCATGGAAAATGGGTCTTTGTGCAGAGGTCAGTAAATTAAAGTGTGGTACTGTGATACAATTCCACCATTCCCATATGTCAGTTCATTCAATTTCATCCATGCAAATATGCCATGGTCGACTGTAAGTGGAACTGTTGGAAAATATAAGCATTCACGAATCTGAAAATCACATACTGTCACAAAGTGGTCACTGAGCGTCAAAGCGCATTAATATAAATATGCAAACAGTAGGAGCTTCTTGGAATCAGTTTCCATGGCCATGCAAGCCTCGCATCACTAAGTACAATGCCAAGAGCCAAATGGAGTGGTGTAAAGCATACCAACACTGGACTCTGGAGCTGTGTAAAACAGTTCTTTGGTATGATGAATCATATTTCTCTGTTTAGCTGTCTGATAGGTGAGCCTGGGTTTGGCGGATGGTGGAGGAAGCATAATGGTATAGGGTTGTTTTTGGGTTAGATCCCTTACTTCCAGTGAAGGGAAATCTTCAGCATACAAAGACAATTTTGGCAATGCTATTCTTCCAACAATGTGGGAATAGTGTAGGGAAGGGCCTTTTTTATTCCAGCATGACTATGGTATAGCGCATAAAGTAAGGTCCATAAAGACCTGACTGGATGAGTTTGGTAGTGAAGACCCTTACTAGACACACAGAATTCTAACCACTACCCCAACAAAATGTCTTTGAGGTGAACTAGAATGAAGTTTGGTCTCTTGTCCAACTTCAGTGCCTGACCTCACAAAATGCTCTACTGGATGAATGGATAAAATTGGTCAAAACGGCCCCCAAAATCTTGTGGAAAGTCTTCCCAGAAATTTAAAACTGTTGTAGTTGGGGGGAACAACTATTTACAACTACAGATTAAAAAAATGAAAACTTATGCAGGTTTTTTTTTGTAATGATGAACAAAAGTTTCAGAGACAGTGTGTAAACATGAATGACACAACTTGAGGTCAAATATATTTTTTAATGTGAGAAAATTTCTGACTGGTGTCCAGTGGCCTTAAAGCAGCACCTCCCAACATGGCTTCACCTCCCTTTGCTTAATTTTTCTGGGGACAGGGTTTATCTGGGTTTGTGACATAACTAACCCGGGAAGTAGCTTGTTGTACAGTATGAGCCGTTTTTGTATGCATTAAATTGATACTATTTTAAAGACAAATTCTTCATTTGCATTGAACTTTTAGCATCGCAACTCTGCAGATCTGATTTACAAAGTGCAACATCTTTGTTGAGCCTGGGACAACGTTGTGATTAACCAAACAGATCTGAAGAAACAGTTTATAGTTTTTGTGAAGTTTAGGCTTACAATCAGTGCTTGTACATCAGTGTGCTCTTTCATTTCCTTTGATTTTAGACATTACTCATGGGTAAGGTTTGGTTTAGGTGGGGAGAAATGGTCAATACTATATTTTTTTATTAAAATCTTGTTCCAGGATCAACAAAATATGTTGACCTAGGGACACATAGAACTTGGCAAAATCAGGACGTGCATTGTTTATGCTCCAACAGAAACAATAACTAAAAAAGTTAGGGTTATGAAATCCCAATCATCCACCCCTTTAAAGCCTATAGTGGCCATACGTGCCATTTTTACAGGACACGTCCTTGCCAGTATTTCTGAATTTGCCTCTGTTTTCCTGTCATACTTGCTGAAGGTAACGTGACAAGTAACATGCTGGGATTGTGCATAATCAAGCAGTCGTGGCAAGTGAGAAGGTGGGATATATGGAGAGAGGTCATAGTGATGCAAATATGTGCTCGTTAAGTGTGTTCGTTCATTCATTCATTCATTCAACTTTTGCTCATTCAAGCATTGCTGTGCAGACCAATTGTTGTATGACATCAGATTACAGCGAGCGTGAATCGAAAGCATAAGGAGCCATCTGCTCTGCTCTAAATAGCTCTCGCGAATGTCAAACAATGATTGATCTGATATTTTAGGCAATATAGAAAACCTGGCAAGGACATGTCCCGTAGAAATGGCCCATATTGTCTCCTATTAAAGCCCCTGTTGATGTAATTGTTCAATGTTCACGCTTACGCCTTGTCATACATCATATTTTACTGAGGAAAGATTGCATTTGTGATTATATTTTCAAAAACTATGGCCA
>JAUMHI010000035.1:14407233-14418157 GCA_032359435.1 Enteromius unitaeniatus | reverse complement strand
CGCTTACGCCTTGTCATACATCATATTTTACTGAGGAAAGATTGCATTTGTGATTATATTTTCAAAAACTATGGCCAATTTTGCAGTCTACTAATAGCATAAACACATTCAGCAGTAAGACAGCACACTACAACAAACTATAAAGCCATTTGGTGAGCAACACTAATAAATTCACAGTGAATGCCCCATTACACAGTCTGTAACAGCCTTCTCATTCTGATTGCTGTCTCTAGGCCTATACACTTTTAAAAGTATTTATGTTTTATTCCCTGAGTGTGTGCAGTGACTGTTTTTCTTCCCAGTGGCCTCCACTTTTAATCAATTAGTTTTGTATTTCACATTTCTATTTTCTGTCTTTCTACCATATATAAATCATAGCAATAAACAAAAACAAAATTGAAAAGACTTGTCTACTGTTTGAGCACCAAAGCTAAATGTGTTATAGCACTAAAACTGTTGCCCACTCTGGCATCATTTACAGATCTAAATGTACAGTATACCTTTTTTGTTGATGCACATTCACTAACCATCAGTTTAACTACTCTCTATTCCTGGCATCAGTGCTCATATATGTTAACATTTATTTCAGTGTTTGTGCATTTAGTCCTTGTGTGTAACAGTAGAGTTTATGAGATCTTAGGAAACAAGTTCTGCAGTTCAAAGCATGTATCATCGCCATATACTCATTAAAGTTGAAATTTACTTGCAATCCCATAAACAAGTCACTGGCGCGTAAAGAACTCATACAAATTAATACTCTATGAATAAATGAGATTTACTGCGCTCAACCCAGTGTGCTTTTACCACACATTGTTATATTAAAGAGAATCTCTCTTCCCTAATTGAGCCTCAGCGCACAGCAATTTTTCTTCCTTATTGTCTTGTCTTTCCCCGCCTCTGTTTGTCACATCTAGCCTTTTCTTCTTTCTCAACCTACCGTAATCCACATGAAAGTTGAGTGTAGGATTAGAGAGCTGGACAGTCTAGACAGCATTACACTTCCAGTCCTGCCTATACAACCAATGCCTCCAGATGCGTTCTTCCCCTCCCATGAGTGTGTCATCTGGCAAAAAAACAGCGGTGGAAAGAGTACTTAAAATTTGTACTCAATTACAACTACTATTAAGTTGGTGAAATAATACTCAATTACAAGTACAAGTACTGGTGTCAAAACAGTACTATACTATTCTTTACTATTCTCAAAAAGAAGGTTTTCATAAGTAAACTCTAAAAACCTTACTAACTTATGTTTTAGTGCACGGTTGGATAGTAGTGGTTAAGAATATCTACTTGTTACATCTGACATCACCCCTTACTACTTCTGGGTCTTAACGCTCTGCCAGACAGCAATGTGTAACTTTTTCTTTGTTTGAAATTTGCGAAATGTATACGATGAGCATGTACATCATGAATTCTGCTTTCAAGCGTCATCTTGTCTTATCCCGAATTTCTACGGTATACTTATAATAAGTGCTTTTATTGTAACTATTGTATCCTGGTCAGGCCATCACCGCTGCAGAGTAATACATAGACAAAAACATGGAGAAGTAGCTCTGGTTAGAATGTTCTTTGTCAGCTTTCCCTGGTTTATAGATCACTGCATTTAAGATTTTACGACAGTATAAAGGTCCGTTTACGATTGGATATCTTTATTGGCTACTGAAATGCATCAAAGGTTTGAATATCAATTAAAAATGCGGGCGTACTCGGTAACGTACTATGATTTAAAAGTAACAAAGTAGGTTATTTTAAGTTTAAGTTTAAAAATATACTCAAAAAAGTACAAATATGCGAAAAACTACTTAATTACAGTAACGTGAGTAGTTGTAATGCGTTACCTCCTCCATTGCAAAAAACATTTTGTGTTATTCCACCCGCAGTGTTAAGCATGGCTGGGCTGCCTTGCACCGTTTACTTTAAGTGGTATAAGGAAGCGAATGAAGTCAATACCACATCAAGTCTGCAGCGAGATGAAATGGTTGATTTAGTTACAGATCTTATTAATGAAAGACAGAGGAGCATCCCTGTCAAGAGGTGCAGAAAATTACAGTGATATTGGATGAATCATGTCCTTAATTTCACATGAAGGGCAAAGAAGTTATAAAATATGATATCAATATCAGTTCATCTTATTCAGACATATTATTCTTCCTTTTTGTTATTTGATAAATAGTGTGGATTATAACATCAATTCCATACAGTCTGCTCCTTGTTATTTATTCACAGGTGAATGAAGGTTCCTTGACCAAAAATGATCAAGGAAGTATCTTTTTTAGACCTGTTTTAATAAATTTCTCTTCACTAAACAGTTGCACCACTTTTTAGTGCAGCATTAAACATCTACAAAAATGAGATCAAGAATGAGCTTTTTCTTTTTTGCAATTAATTCCTGTGTAGTAATCTAGTCTTCTAAACTTGGCATTGTGTACTCAAAATATTAAGTGATAATAAGTAATTAAATGTTCCCATTATACTTTGTGACATTTCTAAAATATTTCTGTCTTGTTCAACTTTCCACTTGATCATGATGAGGTCAAGGCTTGTAAGCTTGTTGGAGAAAACTGGCCACAGATCAATATGCGAAGTCAACCATTTCCCAACATATGGAGAATAAAGGAGAGACACAGAGAAAGAGAGAGAGAGACAAATGAAGACTGAAATTGAGATCAGGTTATAGGAACAGGGGGTAATGGTGTGGTTGGTCCTCCTCTCCCCTCCTCTCCTGAACCCCCCCTCACATTCATCCTCTCTCCTGTGAGAAAAAAAAGAAGAGAGAACGAAAATGAGAGTGAAGACTGAATAGATTAAAATCAATATGTCTATATGCTTTTTTATTATTGTTCATTATTAATCTGGGGCCAAGATGCTTCTCCAGGGATATTTGGGTGAAATGGGATTTACTTGCAGGGCCTCCTGTGTGCTGTTTCTGAAGTGGTTTTTAGCAGAAAAAGGGAAAATAGCACTGAAAAAAAAGATGCATAGACATGAAGAACTGGGGCCTGATTGATTGATTAATTGCTCTTACAGGACATTATGAAATTACTTCTGCCTTCTGGAAGAAAGTGACAACACTTGAGTGATCAGAATAGTGTATCCAGACTGGAGTGTTTACTCCTCAGAGGAAGACAGGATGAAGAACAAAGCTTTTAGTTGGTGAAAACAACATTGCATCATTCAGCACAGGGACACAGCAAAGAGCGTGCCTGTGTGTGTGTGTGTGTGTGTGCATGCCATTTATAAGCAGTTGTTTTTAGCCCAAAAGAGATTAGTGTTTTTAATAAATTCTTACAAACAGATCTGACTGCAATATAGACACAAATGACAAAGCTATCCACAATCAACGCAGTAAAACCCTTGATTTAACATGGGATAATGGACAGTCAACTGGTCATTTAAATAAATTAAAATAAAAAATATATAAATTACAAAATTAAATTGAATTAAATGTAAAAAAAAAAAAGGAAATTAAATAAATATATAAAAATTAGCTAAAGCAATGACTACCACATCAATATATGATATCATTTATGCTGTTAAGTGGTTTTTATACAAACATATTAGTAAATGTAGTATAATATATATATATATATATATATATAGTAAAAAAAGCCTCTTTCAGAGAATTTTTGTCAAATCTGGCATTAAACATAAAGCCCATACTAATCCTAGCCGACAGTATGTGCACTGAATAGAAAGGCTCGGCAAGACAGGTATTTCTAAGCAGAATAATGCAATTTAATACAGTATTTATAACCCCAATTAGCTGGTATGACATTCATGCAGAACCTGCTCTGCATAGCTGCTGAGCAGATTAGCAGATCTGCAACGGAGCTAATGTAGAATTATTCAGTCTGTAGAGGTGTTACACGCTCGTCAAGGCCAGTTATTAATCCACAAGTTCTTTTGTAGAGGCACAAAGAAGTCAGACCAAGATCCAAGTAAAGTGACTGAGAGCCGGGAGAAACACCAGCACGACTACAGAAGACTGAATTAGCCAGAGCGTGTTGCGCTAATCCGTACTGTATAAAATGGAGTCTGTCTTATCAAGATTGGAGATAGGCACTTAGAGTAAAGTAAAATGAGTATCAGGCATGAGTAAACCCTGAATAAGCTGGAATAAGCCTGCATAAGATGAGATGAGATGGGCGTGAAGCATCAGAGTGGGCTGAAGGATCAGGGTTGAGACAGGGAAGCATGCATTATGGAGGAGAGAGATCCTTAAGCTCAGTGGATCAGGCCTGCCCTGACAGCGAGAACAGACTCATATACACACACACACAGCATACACTTACACACTGTATGAATATACATGCTTATATAGTCTGGCAGGGATCTCTCTCACACACACACACAAAGATAGGCAGAATCCTCAAACACTGACTATCACTGCATACATTTACTCAGAGGGTGGACTGGCATATATTCTGGATGGACTATACTACAGTAAGATCAACCTGCTGAGAAATAAAGTCGGGTTTCAAATAAGGTCTCTTAAGGCTCTACCTTATTCCCTTCTTTCTTTCTTGCCATGCTTTACATTTAAAGACCACCATCATACAATCTTCCATATGAAGTATCTCAGTTGTTTTAGTAGACGACAAAAATAAATGGGGAGACATAATGGTAATTAAATTTTAGTCCTAAAAAAAACCCCCCACACACTAGTGATTTCTCTAGGGATCTCAACAATAGCCCCTTTCGCACAGTAATGGCAGTAAAATGCTGTAAAATTACTGGAATGACTTTACTGGTAAATACAAAAATGCGCTGTTCACACAGGCAACAGTGTTTAATCGTTTTACCAGTAGGCTAAATTCACAAATCAGTTGCCGTGATTTTGCTAAGTAAAACATGATCCTGCATTAACATTACTGTCCAAAATCAAATCTGATTGGTTGATTGGAATGTTGTTCCAGGATCAACACATTTTTTTATCCAGGAACATCTTGTACTTGGTGAAATCACATTCTCCATTTTGGTCTATGTTTTAATTTCTTTTTTGTCAAATATTTACAATCATTAAACTGCTTTTAGCCCAGAGACATCGTATAGATTCAAACCAAATGCACAGCAGGGAGTAAATGTGTTTTCTTTGTCACAATGTTTTGAGTGGCCTGGAGTAGACGTCTTACATCAGTTCCTCCTGAACTCCTGAACATGCTCATACCAGTAATTTAAATTCTGTTTACACAGAGCACATTTTCAGTAATTTACTGGTATTGTTACATCTTCTCATACTGGCAAATTGTCAGAAATTTTTGAAAATGTTCTGTTCACACATAACCTGTAAAAGTGATTCTACGGTCATTTCTAAATAAAGGTTGCATTTATTTTCACACATGTCTATGTATCCTAATGTAACAAGATAAATATAAATATAGATATCAGTACTAGTCCTTTAAGTAAATCCTGCATTAATGTGATTCATGATTCTGATTGGTTACGCCGGTGGCGCTGTTGCCCACTGCGCGTGCGTAATCTACTTCTACTGCACTACTTCAAGTCAGCCACTGATCGGTCAGCGCCGCATGAAGTGGAACACACCTAATGTCTCAGTTATATGTTTATGCCCTGGAACAGATGGAGGTGAAAACAAGAGGTCACATGACTATAGGTAGTGTGAGATGGCGTCAGTTGACTTGGATACCACTGAAAGTGGGAATTAATTTTCTTGGTTGTGGTCCATGTCGCAAGGTCTCTGCAATCCATAAACCTGGAAGTGATTTCCATCTCTGGCGAAGTCAGAGTGCTTCTGTACAGCATGAGACTGTTTCCTAGTAGCGAATGTCTCTTTTGGGAGAGTTTCAGCTTTGAACCTGGCCGTATACGGATACAATGCAGCTCAGGCCCATGGCTCAGAGAAACAGACCAAACAGAATTTAGAGCTCATCAGATAATAAACAATACATCAAAGCATCAAACACTCTGCAACACACACACTCAGACCTGTGAAGAGTCACAGCTATGAGATCTCTTGTTGGATTATCTGTATATGAGGTGTTTCAAATAGATCATTACCATCTAGTAATTACCAGTTACACCCACTCTGGGGCTCTTCACCCGTCCATGAGCCCACGTAGAGAGACATCTTATCCACCTCCACAGCTCTCTATATACAAACAATGAGACAAAAACACTCACTATTTTATCGAAAAACATCCTTGTCCATACATACCCCATACATCCCCAGAGCACTATTGTATGCTTTCTGTATCTGTTTAGGTCTTTCCAAATAACATGTTAAAATACAATATACATTAAAAGTCATTAATTAATGTTAATTTGAAAAAAAAAATGTTTAGGTGTTTCTTGAGAATAAAGGAATTCAGTTCTCACAATCTTTCTCTCTCTCTCTAAGTCAAATTAGCTTTGGGAGTCCAGGAGATCTTCTGAAAAAAAAATAGATTAACCATAAAGGGATCAAATCATTCCCACGCAATATCTGAAGCAATATTGTAAACTAGTGAGTGTAGAGTACAGGTCAGACCACAGAGATTAATTCTTGTTGACGGGAGTTTAATGTGGCCTAGACATTTTAGTGAGGTGTCAATGACGCTTTGCCGTGGGTGTATGTTGATTCAAGTGCTGATGATGTTTCCCTTTTAGCTGTTCTTTTTTTCTCCTTCCAAATGAGTCCTTCAAATTACGCTGCATTGCAAGGCAAGAGCTGCATTAATATTCTTTTTCTTTTTATCAGTGTTTACAAGGCAGACCTGTACTGACATTCCTCAAACATCCTATTTTTCTCATCTTCTCCATAATTTTATGCAATCAACTCAGCTTAACCGTTTTGGCTTTTATAAACGTAATCTTTTTTTTCATGTTCAAAAGCCTCCCTTTAACAATAACACCATCACTGCCCAAGAAGAATTTATTTGAATCCATTTAGACAGCAATGACTTTATCGCATTAATGTGCTTACTAAATTGCAAGTGCTCCTTCTTTGAGCTTGTTTGAAAAGTTTATTGTTTCTTATTTCCATTCCCACATCTCCTAAAAAAGCACAACAGACACATAACGTGTTAATTCTCATTTACAGCCAACAGAAAACAAAGCATATGCTGAACATCATGACAACAGCAAAGTTATGCAGAAATGAAGTTTAAAACCTTAGCCTATGTAAACTGTAACGCTATTCTTTTGCTGCCGTGCAGACATCCGTATTTCCTTTAGGAAATGCAAATCTAGTTGCTATACAAGTTCCTGTCTGTGTACCTTCCTATCTCTTTAAATGTCACATTTTTCATCCTCTCTATTATAATTTCACTCTTGCTCCTGTTTTCTTTCCTCCAGCTGGCTCTAGGACAGGAAGATACCCACGCGTCATCATCTTCCTTCCCCTCATCTACATCTAAGTCCTCCTCCTCAGCAGACTCCTCCAAAACTCTGGGGGTTCTGGGATCTCAGGGTTCGATATCACCCCTGAGTCGCTGGGTGATGCACAGCCGTGGCCGAGCCGCCAACACTTCCACAATGGAGCTGCCCTATCGTTCGCCGGTGCCCTTTTCCAAACAGGAATTTTGGGAGATGCTGGGCAGCGATCTTCTCAAATCAGACACGGACGCATCGGGGAACTCACGTGTTAAGCGTCGCCCACCCATTGTCAAAACTGGCAAATTTAAAAAGATGTTCGGCTGGGGCGACTTCTACTCCAACATCAAGACTGTGCGCCTCAACCTGCTCATCACGGGTAAGATCGTGGATCACGGGAATGGCACCTTCAGCGTCTACTTCCGTCACAATTCCACCGGCCAGGGGAACATCTCAGTCAGCCTGGTACCTCCGGTGAAGGCTGTGGAGTTTGACTTGGAGCGCCAGAGCGTGGTCTACCCTAAAGACTCGAAGATCTTCAACTGTCGTGTAGACTACGAGAAGGTGGACCGCAGCAAACGCACCTCACTCTGCAACTATGACCCCTCCAAGACCTGCTTCCAGGAGCAGACACAAAGCCACGTGTCCTGGATCTGCTCCAAACCCTTTAAGGTCATTTGTATCTACATTTCCTTCTACAGCACAGACTACCGACTGGTGCAGAAAGTCTGTCCAGACTATAACTACCACAATGAGATGCCCTACCTACCCTCAGGCTAGAGCTTCGTTGAGCAGTGGTCTGGGGCAAGGAGGGCTGGTTAGGGGGAAGGAGTTGGTATACAAAGAAACAGTTCTGTTACGGATGTGAAGATGAATGTGCAATGCTAATATGGGAGTTTTTTTTTAAAGACACTGAAGTCCTTATCTAAAGACTCTTCAGAAACTTATCACTGAGCTGATATGGAACACCCCCTCATGTCCCGAACATCACAGGTGGTTCTCTAAAAGGTGAATGTACAGTATTCGATGTGCTGCAGTTGATGTCTTGAAGAACCTCTAAAGCAACCTGGCAAATGTGACCTGCAAAAACACATATATGCAAAACCAAATGGTCAGGCCCAGGTTTTCAGGGTGGAAGTTCCTGATTGGCTGCGCTCATCAGTGCCCAGTGCTACTAATTAACATATAGGAGCAATAAAATATGCCACCACAAGTTGCTATGCAGAGGTGGAAGACATTGCTGATTTGGTGACAAAAATAATGGTTTTAGCACCTATGGTTGTTTAATAACCTTTCTATTGCACAAAAGGTTCTTTAGATTGGAAAAGGGTTCTTTACGTTATTAAGGTTCTTTGGGGAACCAAAAAATCTATAGCATCGCTAAACCCTTTGAACCTTTACTTATAAGAGTTTAGCTTGTTTTTTGCAAACACAACCTAACACAAAATTAACACAACATGACTCACTGACATGTTTTTTCACCTCTGTATATTAAACACAAAAACAAAGTATAACACAAAAAATACTAAAAGAAAGCCAGTCATTAATGCAGAATGCAAAATTACCAGATTTCACAAAAAGATAAAAAGCCTCCTTCTCCCTAAAATCAGTGTGAAAGAACGAAAGCAGGATAGAAAGCAGTTTAATTAAAAATACAGCACTGAAAAAGAGATGTTGAGTCTGCATTGAGCCCAATCTCTCTATTGTTCTGACTGTTAGGGAAGAGCAGAAAAGACATTTTGTTTGGTCAGGATTCCTGACTTTGTGCTGTGATAACTGTTCTGCTGAACGCACGATTGCTTCGCCCTTGTCTAAACAATCCTTTGCAGTCAGCCGGTTTATCGTTGAGAAAAAAAACCTAGAAATATTGTTATGTTAATTTGGCATAATTTAATCACACTGGGAGAGCTTGCATTACATTATTAGATTTACCTGGCCAAGGCCTTCTCTAGATGTAAAATTACCACATTAGATGAACGGCATTCAAGCTGACCTTCACTGAACACACTGTTTATTGACAATATTTGTGAAGCAAAATCAGTTATATAAAATTCAAGTGGATTTAGATGGGCATTTTTATGTTACCAGCCAAAAACAGGCCAGGTGAAATTAAGTTGCCAGGGGAGAAATGACGGAAAAACAGAGAGGAAGGATGGAAAGTATGACGCCTGCAGTGACGAGCAGGTTTACAGAGTGAACAGCAATATGAATGAGGATTTGAAAGGGGAAAAGGTGATGCACAACATGAAAAAATGAACAGGAGATGGACCGGGAACAAACAGTTGAGAGAGAGACAGAATGAATATAGAGACAAGGAAGAGAAAAAAAAAGCTGAAAAACAAACTCAGGATGCTAAATAGAGTAACATAAAAGCACAATATGGAACATCAAAGTGTCGTCTCACCAAGAGAGTTGGCGGGAAGAAGCTTTTTATGAGCCCACGAAGGGAAAAAAACCCTCTTTGCCTGAAGTTAAATTCAGTACGGTGAATACACCCCTGTGGGTTTCCACGCAATTTAGAGAGTAACGAAGACGGAAATATCCTGCTGGATAGATCAGTTTATCCATGTTCTTAAAAGACATACTATTTATCTCCCTCTAATCTAAAATGTATTGTTTCACTTACAGGCAAAGCAGCAAAACACTTTGACAACAGCCTGTGTACAAGTACCACTGTCATTGTGTGTAGGCTCCTTACGCTAATAAAAAAAATGCTTAGGGTCCAAAATAATATCACCAGCAGGTCATTTAGTAATTTATAGCATCATATATACGTTTTTTTATATTTTACATTACTTAAATCTATCGTTCATACAATCCCACTTAAACAATGTTGAGATTCCCTCTACTGTAATTGCTAAGGGAGGGAGAAGAAGAGTCACCTGTGACTGCTCCAACAGATCTGTGTCTGATCTGTGTAAATGAACGTTTGATCCAGACTGTGTTGCTTTGATCTGCCTCTGTTGCTTCCTAAACCGCGTCGAAATGTTTGGCCAGTCTGGTCATATCAAATTGCCTCAGTCTAATTCTCAGAACAGACACGTGAAAATAAAACACCTCTGTCAGTGCTCCAGGCTTTGCCCAGTGCAGCATGTCTGGTCTGCCCTGCTGGTGAATTGAGCGCTGGGGCTCACAGCTCTCTGCTCTCTTCTCCCACAGGCACTGGTCTGGACTGAGCTTCCTAATCTCCTGCAGCTTAACTCCACTACTGCCTGCACACACACACACACAGCCTGGCACGTAATGGCATAATTGCTCAACTAGTAGGGAATCTTTCATCCTTTTATTATTGGTTCTATTTCTTTCTTTCTTTCTCTTTCAGTGGTTCAACTTCATTTTGTTGATGTCACTTATTTTTGTTCATTCATTTATTTGTTCATTCGCTTTCATTTTTAGTTTCTTTTTCTATTCGGTCCTTTATTTGTTTGTTCTCTTTCTTTTGATGAACTCTTTCTCCTTTTCTCTTTCATTTGTTCATTCACTTTCTTTTTCATTCGTTCTTTGTCTTGTTTGTATTCTTTGTTTTTTGTTCATTCCTTCTTTTCCTTCTCTCTTCCTTCACTCTATCTCTATCTGAAATATAGGGAATATTTTTTATTGCTCGTTCACAGTT
>JAUMHI010000035.1:14394517-14407133 GCA_032359435.1 Enteromius unitaeniatus | reverse complement strand
CTTCTTTTCCTTCTCTCTTCCTTCACTCTATCTCTATCTGAAATATAGGGAATATTTTTTATTGCTCGTTCACAGTTTGTATTCTTCCTTGTTCATTCATTCTTCTTTGCATGCTTTTTGCACTTTCTTCTAGCACAATCATTTTAATTTTGTTTCTCTTTTGTTCTGTTTTGTCTTTTTTTTTTTTGCACTTTCTTCCAAATATTTTTTTTTTATTTGTTGTTTCTCTTTCTTTTTTATTTGTTGGCTTTTTTTTATCTTTCATTCAATGTTCTCTTCCTTGCATCCCTTTTGCGCTTTCTTCTTGGATAATCTTTGTTTCCTTCTTGATTCATTCTGCCTTTCTTCCATTCTCTTTATTCTTCCATTCCATTCAATTCATATTCTTCCTTTCTTCCCACTCACTATGTCTCGCTCTCTTTCTGTCTGATCCTCAAGAAACATCTTCAGCAAACCCCCAGTGGTTCCCTTCGCTCTTCTCATGGTCACAGGATGTTTTGGAGCACTCGTTTAATGCCGCTCTCACACTTAGCTAACAACAGAACATTAAGTGTTCCCCTGGTGATTTCGTACAAGAGTTCGCTGACTATAGTGTGTCTATATAAAACCGCCGAACATAAGCACAAGTGGGCTGCATTAAAACATAGTTTAGAAATCAATCCTAATTTGCTTTTAATTGCTTTCAGGTAATAGTAGCACTCTGAATGCTACTTACCCACAAAAAGCTGACTGCAAATCTGTTTATACCCATACACAACGCAGTCCTCTACAGGAACAGATACTGTTATATCCAGGGGATATGTCTCCAAAACAACTCCGAATCTCCCTCTGACTGCAGAAGAGGGGTAAGGAGACTACACTGTCACGCACTGCTGGGCGTTGCCAAGGCAAGGATAAAAGTTGAAGTGGAGGAACTCTTCAGTTGTCATAGAGACAGGCTGGCCTGCCAGACTTGGACGGAGCATCGGACACCTGGTTAATCCGGAGAACCAGAACTGAGCTAGCGGCAACAAATTGTACAATGAAATGTGGTACTGAAAAGACATATACTGCACATAAATATATAAATAAATTAATATTTATAAATATATATATGAAAATATATATATATACATATACAGATATATACAATAATCCAACTCCTGGGAACTGGATGAAGCTGTATTACATGTCAGACATACAGTGGACTCTTCTCTGGTTCATTTGAGGTTTATCATTTATTTCTCTATTTTTACATTGTTTATTTTCTGTGTGTGTCATATTGATATAGTGTATGGATGACAATGGTGGCATTTATTGTGGTTTTCTGACATCTGACAAACAAAAAAAAAATCTGAATAAATTAGAAGGAAAGCACTGAGTTTGGTTCCCGAGCTCAGAAGGCTAAAGTGACTGTCGTCTCAGGTCTCGTCTTGTTTTGACTGCTGATTGACAGAGGGGATGACATGAGCGAGACATGAAAGTCTATGTTATCGCTCTATTTGCATACTTGTATTCAGTGCCCATGGCAAGAAACAGGGAAAACAGGAGGCAATAGTCCACAGGGACACGGAGAAAGAGATGACAGAATTACAGAGACAGTAGAACTATACAATAAATTGTACTTAAACAGTGTCACCGTGAACTCAAAATGTCTACAAAGTTTCTCTTACTTTCTTTTCCTTCTTGGACATAATTGGCATTAAATCTGTCCAGGATCACCATTAAACCTGACATTTCATAGCATGCAAATGAGCTTTTCCTAAACCAGACCGATTACAACGTCGTATCTGACAGCAGCTTCAGCTCCCCCTTCTGTTCTTTTTGTCTTTATTTCACTAGTTCCCACTACATTGGCGATAAAATAGCTTGTTTGACGAACTGTCCGAGGGACAGGCAGAGAGCCCGGCGGCCTCCGAGCCCTAGGAGGTTTAACCCTCTGGGAGGCTAGGGTTAACAGATGCTTGGAGCCCAGCCTGGTCCCCGCGTGTTCCCCAAAAAAGCCGTAGAGTGCGGACAACGCCAAACAAGCCCCCCAAAAAGTCTGAGATGAGCTGGACGCGGGGCTAGAAGTTTAGGGAGGCGTCCGCCCCCCGCCGAAGGACCTCTGGCATGAAGTGAAGAGAACCTTCCGTTGGGGTCGGGGTGAGGGAAAGACGACCATCTCCGGCGGGTCCCTTGACCTTTGGGAACCGCCTTTGTGGTCCACAACGGAGGGGACGGGGGCTGGCGCCCTAGGGAGAGAACTGGGGTTAAGGGGAGCAGGGTAGGCGGGAGAAGACTAGGGGAGGCAAAGGCATGAACAGAGGCAGGGCCGGAGAGAGGCCCTTCGCCTCGATGGTTAAGTCGCGAAATCTCTTGTAATCCTAAACCAAGGTAAGACAGCTTGTGTTAACATTAGTATAGTTGCCTCGTAATGTGACAGAAAGAAATGCCATTGAAATTAGACCACTGATTTGAATGCCGGTTAGGGCTGATACGCTGCCGGTAACATATTATTCGCAGGGTAATCAGTAATAAGGAGGTCGTGCGTGCTCCTCCTGAAATACGATTAATTGCTTAATCGTCATATATATTATTTCACATTCCTAATCGCCCTCTACTCTCTCCTCTTTTTTTCTCTTTCTTCTCATCTCCCAATCCGGCCTCTTGCACAGGCTGCCTGAGGATAACCTTGGAGAGAGTGATGAAACCGCTCTAATTTGGGCTGTGTGCTCCCGCTCAACCCAACGTTAATAACATAATTCAAAACAAACCAGCGGTGGCGCCCCGCAGCACATCACACAGCAAGCCAGAACTGAACAGAGAGAAGAGCATAAATAAAGACTGACAAAAGGAGTGTAAGATAAGAGGAGATAAACATATTTAAAAGGAAAGGAGTACAACAAATACAGGAGGTGAATAAAAAAAATGACTTTAAAAAATGCTCAAAGTTAATAAATAATATGAATTAAAGGATTATGGCATTTTAACAAGTCAATGTTAGCCTGTAGGTCATTAAAGAATCTGCATGCAATCTGATGATAAGAGAGCAACTGTATGATCAGCCTTCAGAAACTGAATTTGATGCAATACAATTTGTTTTCGGGTCAATCATAAAAATCCATTGAAGAAACTTGATCAATAAGCTTTCATCAAACATTAATTACCATAAAGAATTCCTAATGCAGAAGCTTTGCGTTATTATTAATTTCTGTTTTATTATTTGATTCTTTTTCTTTTTTTCTTTTTTCTGAGCATAGCAAACTTTTTTAGTGTATGTGGTCTCAAGTTGTTATTCCTTTACGATCTAGTTCTCACTTGTTCTGGAGGTCACAAAAGCTGTTTCTAAGTGCAATATAAAAGCTGCTTCATGTCAACCACTTGAGAAGGAGTGGCTTCAGTGGCTACAACAACCATCGTCGACACGATAGTGACCCTGAACAAGTGGCCAGTTTTACTGCCAGTCAACTCATGGTTTGCAACAGACCATAAAAAAATAAAAAATAAAAAAAACATGAGAAAACCCCAATCACACAAAAAAACAACTTTGCTATATATATATATATATATATATTACTTTATAGATAAGCAACATATAAATTACAAATATTTTATTATTAAATGAATATTCTTCAGCAAAGATTATATGTTTCATAATAATAAAAAGGGGCTTTTTAATCAGCCTTTAAGAAATTGATTATGGTTTTGAAGTTTATTTAGAAACATTTGCAACTTTGACATTTAACCCTTTCGCGCGTACGATCACACCGGTGTGATTAGAACGTTCAGTGCAGTACGTCATCAGTTGCTGAATTCAAATCTGCTCTAGCGCTTTTGCTGGCGCTGAGCCAGATCGGTCATATTATCACAAATATGCAGTGTTTTCAACTATTACCAGTTATTACCAAATGCTTGCACAGATTTCAGAATCGGAATATAAAATATTTCAAAATACAGTCAGTATGTTTGTAAATATTAATAATAATAAAAACGAAATTAAAACGATCCATGTGTCACACAGCGCTATTGCGACTGCAGTGCGTCACATGCCAAGTATGACGCGGCGTCGCCATGGAAACAGTAAGGCTAAACATTCTAAATTAACGGTCGCCTAAAAAACTCACTCTGGCGGCTCAGCTAGAATATTTTAACCTCACGTATGAAAGTTAAATATCTAATACAACAAACTATAAAACCTGTATATGCAGGTTGAAGCTTCTTTTGGGAGTGTTGGTGGAGTAACTCTCCAAAGAGACACTTTCAGACGATCACAACAAAGATGTTCAGTAAACTAAAACGTTGATACTCACTGTAATGCAAAAATAAATAAATAAAAATGAATAAAAAATATTCGATGCCGTTAAGAATGGCACACAACGAATGAAAATCGTTGGTAGGTCCACTATCAACAATCTCCTGGGGCCAGGGGCTGGTTGCATAAAAGGTTAAGACTAGTCATAAAAGTTAGTCAGTTAAATTTTTCTTTAAGACTGGTTAGGTTTTTTTTATTTAGTTACATACAAATGTATATTAGTCTAAGTTGAATCAAAAAAAATAAAACAGATTACTCTTGGCTAACTGCTAGTTGGTCGGACTAGCTCTTACGACACTGTTTTAACATAAAGACTAAGTTTATGCAACTGGCTCCAGTGCATAAAAGGTTAAGACTAGTCTTAAAAGTTAGTCAGCTAAATTTTTCTTTAAAACTGGTCACAGTTTTTTAAAATTCAGTTACATAAAAATGTATAGAAGTCTGTTGAAACCAAAAAGTAAAACTGTTTACTCTTGCCGAACTACTAGTTGGTCAGACTAGCTCTTAAGACACAGTCTTAACATGAAGGCTAAGTTTATGCAACAGGATATGTGGAATAAGGCTTTTAACAAAAGAAGAAAAAAAAGATTTGTTCCTTGTATAAATAATAGCTTGACAATAATGTAAATATAAAAGAAGCTAAATAAAGACACATTCATACCAAGGATAACTATAGTTATAAAAATCATTCTCATTTTAAAAGAGCATGACAGCTGTAATGATGACAGTATAGAAGAACAATATTGTTGGAATCAGTTTTCATCCTACTTTAAAGAACTTGAGAATTTAAAGTGACAGGACAAAACTTTAGAGAAACACTTAATATAAACAGATTTTTATCATGGTGTTGACATTAATAGTTACTGTTTTCATTAGCTATCAAATTAAATTGCCAAAAAAGTAAGCCGATAAACATTAACATGCACAGTTTGAAAAGTATAATTTAATTTAAAAAGATTAATATTATGCATGATGGCAGGAGACAGAATTGCTTATTGACCTTGAATGTGTGGAACTCCATTCAGTCTTTACTAAGCATTTGATAATGCATAACCACATTTTTCATTCCCCCTCAAAAAGTGCAACGTGCTGCCAACTCAAAAAGTTTGACTCAATTAAATAATAATTTAAAACAACAAACAGGTTTTAATGAGTAAATCACCGATGCATGTATAAAAATACAAGCTTTACATTTCTGCTTTAGAACCAGTGGCACAGATCATTCTCACTGTGAGAATGTTTTGGTTCAGAGGGATCTGTCTACACTCTGGGACATCTGGTAAAAGGATTTCTTCTGGTAACAGACATTATGGTACAAATGCTGTTGATAGAGAGGAACTTATTCCACCAAGAATATATTCTTAAAAAAATTTGGTTTCTTTAGTCCTTGTCACAAAAAAAAAGATACTTTGAAAAATGTTAACCATTTGATGGTAGCCATTGACTTCCATAGTGTTTTCGGTCACACTTTATGTTAAGGTCCATTTCTCACTATTAGCAAACCATTAACTATGAGTTTTGTCTCAAAAATCTTTTAATTAGCTTGTTAATAGTTAACAAAGCTGTTTTGATCAGTTTAGATACTGGGTAGGATTAGGCATGTAGAATATGATCATGCAGAATATGTGCTCTATAAGCACTAAAAAAACCAGCCAATGTGTTAATGACAGGCATATTAACATGCAACTAGTTAACAGTGAGAATTAGTCCGTTATAAGTGTTAGTATTTCTATGTATTAAGAAGCAAAATATAGATTAGTCTAGTCTGTTTTGTATGGTGACCTGATGGAGGAGACTGATAAACCTGGCATTTTCAGCAGGCCTTGAGAAGGCAGAAGCCAGCACTGGTGGGTCGAGTGCTTTTTTTCCTTCGCCGTGAGCTGTTGGCCTGATTTTCATAACGAATCATCAATATTGATGTGCTCTCTCCATTTCTGATCCAACCTGAAGGATCCACAAAAAGGTTCCTGAATACATCAAACTAAGTAGTCCAATGCGGAAAAAAAAAAATGAAAGAATGAGTAGGAAGACCTCCATGCCTATGAAAACCAATTAGGAGAGTGGTTACCTGGAAACCAGTCCAGAGGCTAGTGATTAGCATAGCTCTGCTCATCAAATTCAAATATGTGTGAATATGTTTTTTCTGTCTTGTTCTTGCGGTAATAATATTTCGCCTCAGAATTGTGAGCAGACAACGAAACCTTGAGTACAAACATTTCGGCAAGGGTTTCCATGTGTAGGCATTTTAATAGCTTCTCCAGATCGCCGTAATGCCGGGAAAGTGTCGAGCCAGGGATAGGTGACTGTGACGGCAACAACAGAGATTAGCACAGCCTGGGCTTACAAAGATAAAGTCAGCACACAATCCAACTGCTACTCAAAACCCTTCCTCCATACTCAATATTTACTTAAAGATCAAGACAGAGAGAGAATGCACAGGCTATGTTTGAGTCGGACAGAAAGAGGAAAGGAAGAGCAAAAATTTTACAGGCCAAAAAAAGAGAGAGATCTGGTGTGAGAAAACAAAATGAAAGAAAAAGAGTAAAAGAAGAGAAACAGCCCCAGGGGCCAGAATAAGATGACATGAATAAACTAATCATTGTAATTTAATTAGAATAATCTCCCACAGACCTTGCAAAATTAAATTAATGGCTACTGCATTATACAGTGTAAAATATTCCATTGCTCTGAAAACTCAACCTCTCAATGGATGTAATTGGATAAATCGAATTGTAATGATGAAGATTTTAATCATGCTGTCAAAAGATGTGAGACCACTTTAAACCTTAAAAAGCCGCGAGTCTTTTAACAGATGGTTCAGAGCAGCACGTATTAGTTTCTTCCAACAGCCTTGTTAATGAATCATTTCTAATTTTACATTATTTTGAGTAAATGGTGTGAGCAATAATAATCACATTTAATGTATTTATTAGCATTATATTGGCCAAAGGACCTGTAGATATCACAAAATAGGTTGACTTGGTATAACATATAGTCGATTGAGATTATATCGCTCATTTGAGAGATGCTTGACTGGGTCTTCAAAGGTTTAATTTTTTCTTTTCTTACAGCAAATGTGTGTGCGTCTCCACAGTGGTACCTTTCACCTTGAATCAATGACTTGGTCTGTTTTTAATGATCTGGCTTGACAAAATCTCCTCCAGAGACTACAGAGGAGGCCAACCAAACACATAACAAAGGCTTCAGCTATTCCTGCATCCAAACTTTCAGATATCTATGGGCTTATTTTGGTCTTGGTGCAGATGCTGAAAAGACAATACATGTGAAATCATCCTATTATTAAAAAAAATAACAAAATCAGCAATGAGCAACTACACACAGATTAATGTTTTTCTTGGGCATGATTCACACCTAAATCTCGTAAAATAAGGAAATCACTGTAAATCCCAGCAGTAATGATCAAAAGTAGTTACATTTATTATTATTATTATTATTATTATTAAAACTTTAAGAATTTGAAAGGTTGGAATGATCCATTTTTAAGTGTGTCTCCAGCACTTTTTGTAATAAGCGTTTTTATGTACCTTACTGCACATTTACTTACTCCACAGTTTTAAAGAGAGATGTCCACTGAGTGACGCTAAAACACAGGTTCATTATAACAGAGGTTACCTTGAACCCTGGCACCTTTTTATTATGTTGATATTGGTACGTATTGCTGATTTTTTATTATGTCTTTTTTATGTTAAATATCTGGTGTTCTATCATGCTGGAATTATGCCCTACACCAAATCCAAACCTAAACCTACCCGCTAGTGTTAACAAATGCAAATCTAATATAAAAACACATTTGTTGACGCAATCGTGCCTTTTCAACTTCCTTTTTTGCAGATTTAAACCGTTCTGATGAACCGTAGTTACACCGGATTCAAACCAGAGCTTCTTTCCTCCATTTCTGTACTCAGAGAGCTACCGAACAAACCTACAATTCATGAAAACCCATAGCATGAAGCTGAATATGTGTGATGCTAACATTCAAAAGCATCAGTTTTCAAATATCCCTGCGTATTAATATTGCTTTGAAGTTATAACACAACATTCTTCAAGTTATTGTGCAAAAAATACCTTTTTATTCATTGAAACTGTTAATTTGTGTGAAAAGGAATAAAAGGTGTCAGAGTTTTACTGCCTCTAGTGTTCATTTCTTATGGAAACTGCAGTGATATGTACTTATTGGTACATATTTCACGTTTGCTAAAAAGTACATCAAGGAACGTTTATGCCATGAGTCCACGTAGATCTCCTGACAATGTATTAGGTATTTTAAAGCAATCCACCTTTATACAGTAGTCACCTGGACAAGTTTTACATTGCATCAGACAGAACCTATGATAGCGCTGTGATCTCACACCCCACCTACATGCCTCCAGACATACAAAGCTAAAACAGGCACCACGAGTCGATCATTGTGACAGCAGTAGAGATCTCTTTCTCTCTCTCTCTCAGTGGGGCAGCTGTAAAGGACATCTCCACTTTAGAGTGAGGTGCCGTGAATCAGAGGAAGTGATTTAAATTCACTGACGGGACTTTAAATACCAGCCAGGGATCATAGCTGTGCCCTTTGGCAAAGTAATTATTCACTCGACTAAAAGAAGCCTCGGTGTGTGTGTGTGTGTGTGGGAGTGAGTGAGTGACTGCGTGGAAAGAGACATACTATGAATTTTGTATCTGACTGAAGGGATTTCTATTGAGTATGTGTTTGTTTATGGGTGTACTTGTTTATAGGCAGAGGTGAGTGTGTGTATATAGTGCTTCATAATGAATGACTGTTTGTAAGTAAGTGAATCACTCTGTAGTGTGTGCTGCTGCTGCAGTATATAGTGCAGCATGTTGTGCTACAGGCTTCATTAGACTGGAAAATGGTAAGAAATTCACTACCTATCAAATGTTTGCTCACCAAGGCTGGATTTATTTGCTTAAAAATATAGTAATAAAAAGTGATAAGATTGATAATTATACAGTATTGACATGAATGACAGGGGAAAACAATTATTTTATAATTATTGAAGAATAAACTAATGAAGTAATGAAAGAACAATATTGAAGGAAAGAGACTGAGAAACAGAAAGAGAGGAAAAAAGAAAATTGGGAGGAAGAGAAAACAAGAAAGGAAGGAAGGGAGGAAGCAAAAGGGGGAAAAAACAGGAAAGACAAATCGATCACTATGCAGTAAAAGAAGTAAATATTTTTTAGAAGAAAGACACAGAACACAGAGAAAGTCACTACCTAAAGTCAGACAAAGTCTGCCTAATCATCTCACTCTCCATATACTTCATAAGATCTTTTCATTATCAATCCATCCATCTCTCCATCTTGTAAGCTCAGTGTCTCTTTGAATAAACGTCTGCAGAATGACTACACATTCACAGTGACCCTTCTTTCTTTCTCTCATCCTCTTCTATCTGTCAGCCCCTCCTGTTTCTTTTGTGTTATTCTTCCTCCACCCTCCTCGGGACCCCCTATCTTTATTTACCACTCTTTTGTTCCTTTCTGTCTTCTTTCTCTCTCTCTCTTTTATGAAATAAAGCGACATAGTTTCGGTACTAGTCAGAAACAGTGACAGCCCTACTGCCTGATGGGAAGTGACATTTATTGGGAAGCCATCCTTCAGAGAGACACATGTGACAGTTCTTCAGGCCACCACCTCCTCCGCCCATGTCTCTAACTCCTCATGTTATCTTTCTCTACTGTATACGTGCATACTGATATACAACTTCTACTTACTCCCAAACCTCAGTAAGCTGCTGACTATACAGGCAGCACGATAAACTCACACTCTGCATAGGCATCAATTCAGCACAAACAGCCACACGGGACCTTTCACGCTCACAGTTCATTTCAAAGGGGTTTGACATTAGCACGTCGCTAAGCTAACAGCACAATTCTCTAATAAGCATAAAATATATCACACACATATTGGCTGAAATAATCCATTTTTAATTACATTGGACTGTTTGTTCATCAATACTATTAAGTTTTGAATGAAATGCAAGGTAATTTATAATCGACATTTCTCCCGCCTCATCCTTCATTTTGCACTTATTTTTCAACTGAGCTTGTCACAGTCCATAATGGGATTTCCTTCTCCACTAAGGATGCATGTGGTGCTGACTTAGAATTTGGCTAAAATGAAGCATCTTAGAAAACAGGATAATTAAGCTGCCTACCTTGTTACCATCACAACGGGGACATGATGCCTTATAATGCTGCCTCTGTAGTTTAGGAACAGAGCAAAAATGTCAGGACAAAACAAAAGACAATAGAAAGGAATGCATATGGAAACAAAAAAAAGCTTTTTTTATGACTTAAGCAAACTTTTCACGTTTATTATATTACTTACGCACACACTAGGGCCCTTAGTTATTTCCCCCATAGCTGCTTCAATATGCAGACTCAGCTTCCGCTCTGTCTTTCTCTCTACATCCTCCTCCTCCTCCTTCTTCTACATCCCTCAATCAATCTTCATTTTCTCTCACTCTGCGCATCCCGTCCTCCCTCACCATTTCCCCCCCTCTTTAATGGGCGACCGTCAAAATCCCTCAAATAAAACACTCCTCGTCTTATCTATCTCGTCTTTCCCCATTAATTCCCTCCGTTGGTCCTCCTTCCTAATAAACAGGATCTCACATGATACCTTGGGATACAGGACCGGCTCTGTCTTAATAACCACCACAATGCTGTTCAGGAATGAGAAAGAAGGAAGGACTTGCATACAAAAATATGTACAGTCTTAAGTGTTTTTGTAACTTCTAAAGAAGCTGTTAGAAACCGCCAACATGCCAGTCTATACAAATCTTTGTCCACCAACTGTGACGGGCACAAAAAAAAAGAAACAAAAAAAACTGCCAAGCTCTGTGATGTCAGCATGGATCAGGATGTCTTGACAATCTCTGAAAGTGACATGACTCATTTTGAGAATAAGGTGAGTTGTCATAGGCTTCATGTGAAGGTGTAAAAATCGCATGGACGAAGAGGGATGCGTGTGAATGAGAGAGAGAAACAGAGAACATTTGGGACAGCAGGACACCGGGAAAGAATCAAAGAGCACATTAAAGGTGTTTTCACACAGCCGCTTTCTTTGAGAGCTCTGAGAGCGCTTTTCAAGAAATTAAGTGCTAATGTTGACTCACTTTCCTGATAAAGAGAATAAGAAAAGACCCTGAATAAAATTAAAAGAAATATATATTAGTACTGTCAAATGATTATTTGTGATTATTTGCATCCAAAATATATATTTTTTGTATTATGTATATTTATTATATATTTTTGTAAAACACACACAGCATATATTTTATAATATAAAATATTTACATACATTTATACTCATACATATATATGTATAATTGTATATATAAATATATTAAAGTAACATATTTTAAATAAATATATACATGTAAAGAGTACACAGTTTATATATATATACACTCACCTAAAGGATTTTTAGGAACACCTGTTAAATTTTCTGCAATTATCTAATCAACCAATTACATAGCAGTTGCTTCAATGCATTTAGGGGTGTGTTCCTGGTCAAGACAATCTCCTGGACTCCAAACTGAATGTCAGAATGGGAAAGAAAGGTGATTTAAGCAATTTTGAGTGTGGCATAGTCGTTGGTGCCAAACGGGCCGGTCTGAGTATTTCACAATCTGCTCAGTTACTGGGATTTTTACGCACAACCGTTTCTAGGGTTTACAAAGAATGGTGTGAAAAGGAAAAAAAAAATCCAGTATGCGGCAGTCCTGTGGGCGAAAATGCCTTGTTGATGCTAGAGGCCAGAGGAGAATGGGCCGACTGATTCAAGCTGATAGGAGAGAAACTTCTAACTTCTGAAATAACCAATCGTTAGAACCGAGGTATGCAGCAAAGCATTTGTGAAGCCACAACACGCACAATCTTGAGGTGGATGGGCTACAACAGCAGAAGACCCCACCAGGGACCACTCATCTCCACTACAAATATACACTCATCTCCACTACAAAAAAATAAATATTGGACAGTTGAAGACTGGAAAAGTGTTGCCTGGTCTGATGAGTCTCGATTTCTGTTGAGACATTCAAATGGTAGAGTCAGAATTAGGCGTAAAGAGAATGAGAACATGGATCCATTATGCCTTGTTACCGCTGTTCAGGCTGGTGGTGTAACGGTGTGAGGCACATGTTTTCTTGGCACACTTTAGGCCCCTTAGTGCCAATTGGTCATCGCTTAAATGTCACGGGCTACCTGAGCATTGTTTCTGACCATGTCTATCCCTTTATGACCACCATGTACCCATCCTCTGATGGCTACTTCCAGCAGGATAATGCACCATGTCACAAAGCTCAA
>JAUMHI010000035.1:14367869-14384362 GCA_032359435.1 Enteromius unitaeniatus | reverse complement strand
TATAACTTAAAAAATTTGACGTAACTGATTACCTCAAATTTTTTGAGTTTTCCCAACTTATTCGGGATTACAGTGTAGGCGTAATGATGTTTATACTGTACAGACTGTATGTGGTATTGACCCTACACCTAAACCTAGCCCTTACAGGAAACTGAGAGCACTGAGCACTGAGCAGATTTTCAAAACAATTCATTCTGTCTGATTTATAAGCTTGTTTCCTCATGGGGACCTAACAAGTGGTCAATATTTACTGGTATTTCTATCTTTGTGGGGACAATTGGTCCCCATAAGGTAATAAATACCAGATGCACAAACTTTCAAACTTTCTATCCATCAAAGAATAGTGAAAGTTGAATTTTCCACAAAAATATTCCACTTGTCTTTTGTTTTCTCTTAGCTATTTTTGAGCACCAAATCAGCATAGAATGATTTCTGAAACATCACGTGACATCTTCACATCTTTACTGTATTGTTCATTAAATTCAGCCTTGGTGAGAATAAACATCTTTCAAATCCTTTTTTTTTTTACCTGACCAAGTAATAAATGGTAGAATATACTTTAGTGCACTATAATGGCACCATTATTAACTGCAAAAATACTGTGATGACCACTTTTAACAAAGTTTTCAAGCACATTTGCCACAATTCAAAGATGGTTACTTCGTCCCAAATTCATGCCATTGGTTCAGTTACTAATGTTATAGACAGCCCAGATGTCAATTTGTTTTATACTGAGTGTCACTGCTCACTTTTAAACACAAAGTAATTTCCCAATGATGACAGGACTATTATATAAATGCCAAGACTGAGTTTTACATGTCGAAGTAATGCTCTGCATCTTTTATGCAATTACATAGTGTCAAGCAAACAAGAACCATACATTTGCATATATTTTTAGCCAAGTGCTTTAAATGTCATGAATCAGAACTTCAGCAGTAAAGTGCATTACTGGCCTTTCTGACGCTCACAACAACAACATTAAGATGACTGTTACTGGGGAGAAATCAGCGGGAAGAAAGAGACACACAATATCAGCCAGCGAGATGGAAAATTATGCTTGAATTCTCCAATTTTTACAACAGCAAGAGAACAAGTGCAACTTTATCAGTTCATTTTCTCGAGTTTATCATTCACGTACACACCCCTCTTGTTAATTGCTTTGCGAATGCTGTTATGTCGACAACCCCACAAATAAATCTATAATGAAATGCATTGAAAAAGACTTGATGAGCGAGAGACAGAGAGACGGAGAAAGAGAGAGAGTGTGTGAATAAGTAACCTTGTGTTCTCTTCAGAAGCGAGTCCCTCTGCTCCATCCCTCTACCTCCAGCAATTAATCATCTGATAGTGAGCTTACTCAAGTGTGCCTCTGCCCCCTATTCTAATTAACCAGAGGAAGAGAGAGAGAGAGGAGGAGAGGATGGACAGATTGTCAGTGAAAGACGGAAGGAGAGATGCAGGCTGGGGTGCAAGTCATTCGATGGAGAGATGCAAGTGAAAGAGAGGGAGAAAGATGACAGGAGCTACAGTGGATGGGAAGATTTAGAGGGACTGCCACCCTCCGCTGGTCTCACAGGAACAAGACACCGTGCTGCCACCAATGGCAGACTATCAAGCATACTAAGCAGAGAGCGTGTGTGTGTGTGTGTGTGCGTGCGCGCACAGTCTGCTTTGTAGAAATGCTGATAGTGTCTGGGGGAGTGAATATTTCAGCAGAGGGTCAATGACAAATAAAGACATCCGAGACGTTGACAAGGTAAAATCTTTTAAAAATCATGTATTAAATGGGTTGGGTTTTCAGCACTTCAGTTTAATTTCATTTTCTTTCTTTTAAAGCATTCATAAAGTTGTGAGAAAAGCATTCAGATTTGAAATGCTGACTAAAAATGTCAAGCAGGGAATCAAGTGTGTCACAGTCGCTGCAGAACAGCTGTTTGACCCTGAATTGCACAAAAACTGTCTCAGTGTGTTTTTCAATTAGAAAGAAGGAAATGAGTGGATTTATATTTAAGATTAAGCAAAAGGAAATTAATATATTAAATAAATAAGTATTTAGGTGTTATTTTAGATTCTCATTTGAAATTTGATATGCATGTTAAGAGGCAGTGTAGAACAATCTGAACAAATCTGTTGAAAAAAAAATTGTTACATGATTAGACCATATATATCTCTAAAAGCAGCTAAGTTATACATGCATGCAATGGTTTTTTTCACACTTATCTTATTGCGTGACTGTCTGGAGTCTTTATATAAACAAACACCAAACGTTTGGGATAAGAAATCAAACAGATATCATTGTAACATTCTACAAAAATATAGTGACGGTGGTACACAGTCTCAGCTGTTTATATATATACATATCTATATATATAAATAAAAAAAACGATATATATATTAAAAGCCTATGTAGAGGATCGGCTGCATGAAATTGTAGCAATGTTACATTGCATTGTCCCTGTTAAACAAACTAACAAATAAATAAATGAATTATTACAGCTTGGATATATGTTATATGTGGATATATATTAATATTTTCACAAAAGTTTCACATATATATATATATATATATATATATACTGTTCTAATTTATTACAAAACTTACCAATCTTTACAGACAGTCATAGAGGTCTACAAGTCCTTGGGGATGTAATTTTAATCCATCTGGACAACATGCAGGCAGACACATGAAAATCAAACATTCATGCAGGCAAACAAAATAATTACTGAAGATTTGTGTCACAAATATAATCATTGGAATAGTGAACTAGAAAATATAGGGTGGAATCAGAAATGTTATGCATTTTATTTTAATATTTTTAAAACAATGCCACTCATTCCAGGTTTAAATGAAACATTACAATTGCTGTTTTAAAGGCAGCTTTTTGCTTGGACTTAACCCTTTCTTATTTTCATTATTTTAGAGGAATTAATACTTTTCGTTAAGTAGGTTGGTTATTTTGGATTTTTGACACATTTTTTTGAATTTTTTCAATGATTTAAAACAACAAAATGCCTAATTGGGCACAGCAATGTTTACAGAACACCAAGCCAAATCTATTATATGAAGCATTTTAATGAACTATTCAGCCACAGCGAGAGCAAGCAAAGCTTTCTACAGGCTGTTAATACTGCATACGACACTGTGACCTTCACCCGTTAGCATCTTGTCTGCCAAGCGTTGCTGGAGAAATGAAAAGGAGATGTAGAGAGGAGTGATGGCCATCAGGGTGCAAAACTGCCACATCGGCACCACCTCCCCATAAACCTCCATCTTCTGTCTCTTCTTCATTTATGAGACGAGTGGTAATTTACAGCTTTATTTACGAGGGGGGTCGGTGGACAGATTTAATATTTTAATTCTGTTTTATTGCCTGAGCACAGAGGAAACCCAACGAGGTTTATCACCACCCATCGCCACAGCGACATGCTGATGGACAGGCCAGGGTGAGACTGCCAAGAGTAGGAATGAGGCTTGGAGTGAGGGATAAGAGAGAGGAGCGTACGTGAACAGAATCGTCCATTCCACCTCTAGACGACCTGCCAAAATATTCAACGCTTCATACCTTTCTCTCCCGCTGTCTGTCACGTCCTATAACTCTTGCCTTGGCTTACTGGGACGAGAAGAGTTTGGCCCTGAGGCAGCCAGGCGAGATCTTGCTCCGGGGAGATTCATGGTTCACACAATCGACTCGCCAACAAGCAGAGAGTTGATTCACAGCTTAAAACCATTGACTCAGGGCTAATATCAGGATCGATTCATGGCTCCCTACTGTCCAGACTTGATACAGCACTTGATTCATGGGTTTAGCCAGTTGATTCAGAGTGATTTCCTAAAAGGAAACGGCAGAATGTTCAAAATGTTGCATTGACAGAATTTAGCATGAATAAAATCCCATTCACACATCAAGCTAGCGGAGCACTAAAGATTTAGCAGCGCTGTGCCAGATCGAACAGAGGAATTTAAAACTGCTGACGGACAATGCTGTGCTGTTGCTCAGTGCATGAAGTTATTTCAGTTTGATTAAAACATAAAAATAAGAGCTGTTTGCACGCATGCTAATTTTTCTGTTCTTCCTCTTGTGATTTACTTTTTTTCACTAATTATTCATGCACTTTTAAAACAGATCACTAGAACAGACACTAAATCCTTATATAAGTTATTATTACTAAGTAAAGTAGGATTGTTAAATTGTAGTGTTGTTAAATTGTGTATGTTTTTGTTTTCTTATCAATACTTTCAGCATTACACTATAGATTGCTTCAACGCTTACATACCATTCAAAAGGTCAGCAAGAATATCTATAGAGTATATCTATAACATCTTTAAAGAAACTGGAAATTCAAGGAGGCATGAAATTAATCCATTAAAGGGCAGCTACAGTATAATGCTAAATCCACTTTTACATGGAGTTCGGAAATAAATGTGTGTTGGCAGTGTGTGAACATAACCAATGATAAAAATCCACATGCCGCGCTTGTGAGATTAGTCCATGCTGTTTGTATCTTAAGATTTGTTTGGAAGAGCGATCGTTCGGTCCATTTATCCATGCGGCACGAGCTCTGTAACACTGCACTGTTGCTATTGCATATATACAGCTGAAGACCGGTTCTTGTTCACTCAGTTGTTTTCCGGCTGTTTATTAATGTAGATATGCAATACAGAGAGACATACAGTATATGTGACAGCCTCTTCTGGAGACGGGGCGAGAACATGCAGCTCATTTGCATTTAAAGCCATACACTCCCAAACTGCTCTTTTTTTCGACACACCCCAAAAAAGCTGTTATAATAAATTTCACAAAAAAGATTTCACAATATTGACTTTTTCTTAAAAGTATTTTTGAACAAATAAATGAAAAATGCTGCTTTAATGAGCATTAGATAACTCTTTCAGAAACATTTAAAAATCGTACTGACCCCAAACCGCCTGTTTCGATTTCATGGAATCTTTAAATCACTATTTTCTAGTTAAATCAAATGTATTTGGACAAAATTATCCTGTTCAGTTAAAGAAATAACTTTTAAGGCAATTAATGTGTTATTAAAAACAAGCCTATACTTATGTCTACAGACATATATCCAATCACTTTCACCATTCCTCAAAACAGCAAAACTCGTCAAAATCAAAAAGAAAAGATAGAAGTGCCAATAAGAGAAATTAAATAATTTTTCACCTTGCAGAAGCTCCCTCGCTCACGTATCAGACATCATGGGATGTTTGATTGCATTCTTAATGGAAATCAATAGAAGGTTTTCAGCATTCTGCAAGTGACTTTTCTTCCAATCTACAAAATGTCATTACTTTTTGAGGCCTACAATTTCAGCTTGGCTAAAAAAAGAAAAAAAGAAAGCAAGAAAAAAAAAAGTGCATTGAGCAACTGAAAATGTGGACGCTAGATGTGGATGTTAGACGGCACTCTCTCTCGCTTCCATTTACCACCCAGTCTTTCAGGAGGGAACAAAGTTGGGCAGAAAAGTAAAAGAAAACAAACCAGACTGAATTAAAGCAATGAGAGGTCAGGTGACTCATGTAAATGGACAGAAATAAGATCAGACACTCCTATGGGATTGCACACTCCTCTCCTCCTTTCCTCTGTTCCCTCCTTCCACAGGGGGTACATGGTGGTTTATTGATTAGTTTGCGGTCCCATCAGGGGGTTTTGTTCAATCGATGGGTTTCTAACAGCCACCCTCTCCTCCGGGCCCCAGGGGTTTATGGGAATGTTAAGAATGGCAGTTCTGTTAGAGATCCGGGTACCCCACAGATCCGATAACACCCCCCCTCCGACGAATACACACAGAAAAACAATCCACCTGAAAACAGCTCCACCTCCCAGGGAGTGTCACGGACTGGTTATTATCGCTGTGAGAGTCGGACACACTGCACAGGAATGTTCGAATTATCGGGAAAAATATCTCACAATATTTGGACCTGTACAATTCTGCACAGCACTGTGCAGAAAAAAGTTCAACAATGACCACTAATTTTGTAGCGTCCTTGACTCCAGAAGTATTAGTCTTTTTTTAACATTTTGGGAACAGAATAGGTGCCTTGAATTAAATTTTCTATACATATAATTAAAAAAAAGTCTTTGATATAGAGTTATGTGTCATGAACCAAACCAACCAGCATTACAAACTTTGATTTTAAGCAAAAATGATATTGGAAAATCAAACAAAAAGACTATAAAAGTTGTACTTAACTTACCATAACTAAAAAAATGATGCCCCCAGCATCACTCACAGATGAGGCTTAAGCCTAGTCCTAGATTAAATGTAAATCTGAGCTGTTTCAACTGAAAGAAACTTCCATTGACTCATAAAACATGTCAGTGCCTTTGTTTTGTCTTAATATGCATACCAGTAATGTTTTTTGTTTCATTTTTTATAAAGAAATATAAAACTAAAAACTGTGACTAAACCATTCACAGTGCTTTTTGTGTGTAGAAGAGTAGAAGTGTTCTTTTGATGCAGTGTACTTGTTGCATTTCTTAGATTAGTAGAGATATCTCTGCAGAATCACTCGGAATTATAATGCTGTATATGATTATCAAAAAAATAATTTTAAATAATGCAGATGGGTGGCTTCCAAAAAAAGCTAAAAAATGAAAAAACCCAAATGACAATCACATAAAAAAGTGATGGAGAAGTACAAACTTGTTGATTTTAAAATGCTGATTACATACAATTATTTAAGCAGTTTATTAAAAAAAAAAGTTTAAATAAAGGCTTGATAAATGTGTACGCCACTGATTAACAACCTTGTAGCTCACAGTTTTCTTTAAAAGTTTATAATATATATATATATATATATATATAGGAAAAGGTGTACAGACTCATATTTTTTCCACATTCATTTTAGTTAAACTAGGAATAGAAACTAAGGAGCGTCAAACTTTAACTTTAAGGAAAGAGATGGAGGCTGTGAATCTTCTCCTGACATTCTAGGAAAAGGGTAGACGGACACAGAAAAGAAGTGCTCTCTTCCCCTGGGTCACTTGAATAATTAACCAACTATTAATTAAACCTGTTTACGAAGAGAGGACAGTGAAAAGAAGACAGAGTAAGAAAGGGAATGAGAAAGAGAGCCGAGCTTACCACAAATGGAAAAATCTGAAACCGCAAGGGACACACTTGTTTAAGATGACCTTTACTTCTCCCGTCGACTCCACAGAAGTGTGCGTGTGATTCAGAGCTCTGATTAACAACAACTGTCTCTTTAAAAGTTAAACAGAACATAATATCTGTAGACGAGGGACGGAATTCAATAAGGGAATAAAGTAACAAAAAGATACCAGCGTTGATGTTATTTATGAGATGAGTCAGCAACACATACTCTTAGATTAGGTTTTCGCTCTAAATGTTGCCCGCTTACTGGAAACAGACAAATACTGAAGCCTGCAGGGGCCATGAAACGCAAACACATTGCTTACACTCAAACACTACGTCAAAGAACTGGGTAATGTCACAGCAGGGGGTAAACAAGGGACAAGCTCACCAAATTAAAGATCCTTCACAGCATGACGATTCACTCATATGCACGGATACTATTTCTCAAATGCCTCCAAATCCTTTGCTGCATGCTATTCTGAAGAAGAAAAAAAAATTTTTGTTTTCATAATCCTTAATCCAAATGTAATGACTTTCTTCTTCTCAAAAAGATCTTTCCCTTTTTGTTGACATAACCAAGACTGCAAGCGTGGAGAAAAATATTATTAACTAATAATATCATAGCCTCTGTGTTTTACATGAATGCCCATCTTTCTAGATAAAAACAATCTATGTGGGGCAAAAATAAATAAAAACTTGATTTTCCCATCCATATTACAGTAGTTAAAAATTTTTGAATGCTGTAAGTTGTCTTTTCTCTTTTCAACTACTATCCAGTGTTGTAAATATACTTTTAAAAGTAATGCATTAAAATATTGTGTTACTCCATAAAAATAAACTAACTGTGTAGTTTCTTTAATAGATCATCTTACTTCTGCATTACTTTTTGTAACCTGAGCTGGGCTTGTTTATTTATATTTAATAACAAAAAACTAAACTAAAAATAAATTTTTGGCAACTGATATTTTTTTCCACCAAAAGTGAAATTAATAAACCTCAGATTAAAATTATTTTAAAAAAAGTCATTCAGATATTTTCTTGAACATTTAAAAATCATTTCTTTATTGTTTATTGTGTTTGTGTTGAATTGCTTAATACTTCAACTTTAGCTAAAATCCTGTTTTAAAAATTATTGTTTTTAGTTATGAGTGTTGCAATTTATTTTTACCATTTACCATTCATACCACATTCTTTTATCCTATTATCAGCCCATCTACTCTTGGAAAAAAAAAATCCCCCCAAAAAACTTGCTGGTCATTTGGTGAGTAGAGCATGTATGTGAAACTTAAACGCTTATAAAGAGGAAATTAATTTACAACACCACCAGCAATAGCAGGATATTAATCTGACGTTGTTTTCTAATCTCCCCACAGCAGCTCAGGCACACAAGTCTAATCCAGCCAATCACAACACGCACATACAGATATTAGATGAAAATGCATCCCTCTTCTGCTCTTTCGGGAAACCTGCGTCTTTCATTAACTATCCGCTTGAACTCTTCATCATCAATGCTTTCAAATTAATTGTTTTATCAGTCTTTCTGTTACTCTTGATATCCACTTATCTAGCCTCCCTCCACATTTCCAGTCAATCTCTCACTTCATACTGAGAAATGTGAGAATTTACATATGAGAAACCCCACCTGTCATCAAAAATACAATTAAAAACTTAACCTCTGACCTCCAGTGGAATGTCAGCTCAGCTCTTTCAGAAGTTGCAGATCTTTTTCATCACTGAGGAAAAAGTGCATTATTTCCACTGACATTTTAAAAGTGACATTTATGATACTCATCTGTTTTGATTTATGCAACCTTTTTGTCTGCTGCAAATGACAGAGTAAAAGAAAAGCCAAGCCCTGGCGCGTTTGAGCATGTGTGCATGTGTCAGAACGCGTCAGAAAGCACAAATTATGAAGTTTATGAAGTTTATGATCTGACAGACTGCTGAACAACTGGTGTGATTGTCACAGTTGGCTGAACCTGCTCATTGTTTCATTCACTGGCAGTTTTCTGTGGGCTGAACAGAAGCCCAGACTCATTCATATAACAGCTGTGATGTATCTCTTTAAAAACTCAAGCCTTAGCCATGTGCCTTTAGAATAGAGGTCACCAATTAGTGGACCGCGATGCACATCCAGATTACTTCCATCCAGGGGTGCGTTTCCCGAACAATGCATTGTTTTGGAAATTAACTAGCTAGTCAAGACTGTTTCCCGAACACAGTTGCATCTCCAGAGTTTGAACCACATTAGTTCAACAACATAGGGCCATTGCTAACCATGCTTTTGGGAAACGCACCCCTGAATAGGTTTATTTTGTTATAATTACCATGTAACTCTACATTATCCTACTTATTACATTGCTGCTTACTAAATATATAAATACATAGACGTGACAAATTAATTTGAGATGAAATGATTTGATTATGTTAGAAGAAAACACTGAGCAAACTATGTTTATAATTATGTTAATTTATGAGAAGTGTTTGATGTGTTTAGCCTAGTATGGCCACAAGTTATTACCAGCGTAGTTCACCGATTTGGTGTTTCTCAAAAGCATAGTTCAAACAAACATTCGCAGTGAACGTCACAAACGTACGTGGTTGGAACTACAGGTTTGAACTACATAGTTTCTTGTTAGTAAGATATATAGTCTTTAATAAATATGCTTTTGGACACACCAAGCAAACTAACATCCATTTATCTTCTATTTTATCTAAATTTAAAATGCATTTTAATTATTTATTTTCGCACATCTATTGTAAACACTGTTTTTGAAAAGTGCGCATGTGCATAAATGGCTAAGGAAACCCCAGAGTATGACGTCAGAGGGATGTATGAAAGTCAGAGTATGATTGAAAGATCAAATGAGGCATGATGACAGTGAACAAAAATAGTAAACTAGTCAACATGTGCAATACAGCAGCATCTTGGAAATCTCTAATCAGTTAAACAGCAGAAGTTATTCCTCCACCACATGCATGTGACGTCATCAACAATGGCCCTATGTTGTTGAACTAATGTGGTTCAAACAGATGCCTTCATTTTTGGGAAACATGACTAGCTAGTTAATTTCTTTTTTTTTTTTTGGTGGGTTTTAGCCTCCAACAACAATTTACAACAGTTAACAACAATTTGAGTAGTTCAGATTACCTACTTAGATTTGATTGGTTATCTTAATAATTTTTACATGATGAGGAGTGCTTTTAGACTTCTGAGCAGCCTCAAAATGCAAAATTTACATTTATAATGCACATTTGGTTGGTCCCTATTGACTTGAATATGGTGGTTACAGCCACCAAGTCATAAAAAAGCTAATTGTGACATTCAATAACATTACAATAACAAATAAAAACTATAACAGTTATTCAAGCCCAATTTGGAGCCTCAAACTCCTGATCTAATATCAAAAACCACTCCTTAAGATCTCATTTTCTGATGAAATAACTCCTGCGATGAATAATAATGAAATGCATCTTGTGTATTTAATTTCATGACCATACTGGTTCTGGAAAAGGTGCAAGTATTGACTTTTCGGACCTTTGCTGGAACAAAAATTTAGAGACTGGACCTCTTTATACCTGCTTATGGATGTGGTAGGCTGATGGTTCATGAGCTGAGGGAGTATATCTTCTCATAATCCCTTCCAAACACACAAGCTTTCGCAAACATGGCGCCCACATGCGTTTCCCTAAAGGAATTAAAGCATGTTTAAGATTGCGGTCATATATCATCACGCCCTCGTATCACACAAAGATTCAAAAATTTCCTAATCAAACCAAATTAACCTCGAATTAGTGCAGTGTTGGGAGCAGTGTTAACGAGCAGGAGCTGCTAATTGGCTGTGATTGCAGCAGGCTGGAGTGATTGCAGTCCCATTAAAAAGTCATAAAGTTCTACGAGAGGAGATGTCCCATTGGTATATCTGACCTTCTTATCACCACACTGTTCATCGAAATGGAGAGATAAACACAGATAGAGAGAATGAAAAGAACAAGTTTGACAAAAGCAAACCAAGAAGATGTAGCATTTGATCAGGCACAAACTATTTGTTACACTTAACAAATAATCTTTAATGCGTTCACCAACACAAGGGGTAACTCAAACTGCAACTATGAGTGTCTTTGTAACCTTCCCCCGAAGGGCCGCTTATACCAAAGGAAGGCAAACCAGGCCTCGGATTCCGTGGCAACCGACTGATAAGACTAGTTTATTGATTGAAAGAGTGTGAACACAGTAACTCTGACTAGTCCACCCTTTTGCAAAGACAATGGACTTTACCCAAATATCCAATACAAATAATTGCAATTAATCATAATTAATAGTAATTATTTATATACAGTTTCCTTAATGAGCTAACATGTTACAAAGAAAAGCTGGAGACAATCCAAGACAGAGCAATTACTCTATGACTAGCGTTCGCCTCATACAACGCCTAATGTCGAGGTCAGACTGCATGACTTGAGCCCCAATTTGAGCGGACAGGTTCGGAGAAATTGCCAACAAATGCCCGAAATCAAAGGCAAATCGGTGCTCGTTCACACGAGTGACAATCACACAGTGTGAACAATCAAAAACGTGACCTGAGAGAATCGCAGACGAGTCGCCGACATCCGTGAGATATTTGGCATGCTAAATATCTGGACCTATCGGTGATTCAAAATCATGCTGTCTGAATGTGTTCCTACTCAATAAAAACATCTGCGATTACATACAGCCAATGGAGAGCAACATCCAGGGCAGCGGGAAGTTGGGGGAGGAGTTACAAAGGTGTAGACGGTATATCCTCCTCCATTATCTTTTTTTCTTCTTTTTGCTGCAAATGAGCGCACATGCAATTTGTATGGCAAGCTTCTTTTTTGTTTTTAATAATAATCCCAGTCTCACGTGAGAACTCCAGTTTTACAACCGCGATCTTGTGTTGTTTCCATGTCACTTCTCGCGTGTGTGAGACAAAGTTGTTGGCGATTCTTCCTGTTGTAAAGTCGTGCCCCCCTTTCACCGATCTATCATGCAGTGTGAACACATCAGCGACTGAATGCTACCCCAGTGTGAAAAGATCTGTGACTTTGAAAATTGTGCAGTCTGAACTCTGCATGACCCTAAGAAACCATTATGGTTGCAAACACAACATTGTTCAAATCAAAGCATAAATACATATATACTTATGCATTTAAGCTAAACATATTTCAGCTGGTAGAGTGTACATAGTTTGTGTGCAGTGGATATTATTCAAAATGGTACTATGTTGATGCAGTGAGGAAAAGAAAATATTAATGAATGAAGTCATTATTTTTATTTTCTTTGCGTTCAAATAGTATTCTCGTCACCTCATAACATTCAGATGGAACCACTGATAGCAGCTGGAGTATTCCGACGATGTCTTTTATTCTTTTCTGGATCCATTCTTGAGTATCCCTTTAAATATGTATATGGTATATGGTAACCTTCATACATCATTTAACTCTTAAGAAAAATAGAATACAACCTTTATTCTTATTTAAAACCAAACTGTGTGTGAACGCTCCATCAGCCCTTAATACCATATTCTGCTTCTGCGTGATTGCAGCCCATGTCTGTACTGGTTTAAAGAGCACATTTGATTGGCTGAATCAAGAGGATTAGCACTGTAAACAACGGCATTAAATACATCTGCCCATCGAGTACAAGAGGAGATTATGATGGATGAGTGTGAGTGACTGTCAGCGAATCTCTGGGGAGGTAGACATGTTTGGTGAATCATTTATGCTATGTACAAGAGGTCCTGAGGGGCCCCGATTGCCTTCAGAGAGGAAAGAGTGTATGACGTACATGTGCAAATTAAAAACAATTAGGTGTATATGGTCAAATGGTGTGTGTGTGTGTGTGTGTGTGTGTGTACGTACAGATCATGTTCTTGGGCTGTGTGTGGCGTCTGCACCAGTGGATGCTGTAAGGCTGTTTACAGAAGGTCACAGATGAGAGCAAGGCAATTTGAGGCTGGAAATGAGTGATGTCCTCTCTCATTTAGACAGCACAGCAACCAAAGCGTCTTACACGCCTGCCCTTCTTATGCATCACACATGCAAGTAGGCGAATCAACAATATCTAATCTTCAAGGACAAAAAAAAATAGACAGATTGCGAGAAATAGAATGTAACTGCACAAAATGTATAGCTGAAAGTACACAGAAACACACCTGCAATGAACGAGTCTGGCTATTCATACTACATCCATTGCTAACAGGTGCAGAAAATCAGGTACAGCTATCTCAGACATGATCACGTAGCTCCATCTCTTCCAGCATGACAATGTCCCTGTGCACAAAGAGTCGCCCATAAAGAAATGATTTATTGAGTCTGACGGGGAAGAACTGGACTGGCCTCACAAAGCCCAGACCTTTACCTCACTGAACGCCTTTGGGAAGAATTGGAGCGCTGACAGAACCAAAATATGATGACTCTTGCAATCACATGTTTCCACTAGAACAAGAACGGGACCAAGAACATTTCCCCCTCTGACAAGCAATAGCAAATAGTAAATAATGATTCAAACCTTCTCAACTAAAGGCTATCTGACAAGTCATTTCTCATCCACCTTATTGAACTAAAAATGCTAAAAATCATTATAGGAATCACAACTGTGCATGCGATCTTAATCCAACCAATAATAATCACGTGGCATTTTAAGCCATGTGATATTTGAATTCCTCCCTTATAGGAAATACAAATACAGAATCTTTTTTTTTTAATTTCTCAGAGTGAAATTGACAAAATAATACATTGAACAAATGGTGGAAACATTCCATTGTTACCCAGAGTCAGATATAATAGAAAAACATTCAATCAGTGTTTACAGAGTAATAATCTGTAGAATATTGCGTTGCTCGATAATACTGGGTTGAGCTAACACCCAAAAGTAGTTTATTAAAGCAGTTTATTTAGACAAAAATAATCACATATTGATTGACTCCTGTCAGACAATACAGGGAATGTAATGACTTTTTAAAATTAGACACCACTGAATTATTCAATTATAAAGTAAGGAGTAGCAAAAGAAATTACAGCTCTAGCATTTCAGTTAATGTGCTGCTGTGTTTGTATATGGAGCGTTTTACTGTGGCAACACAGCAACACTATAAGAAAGGTGTGAATGTTTTTGCCCTGAGGTGGAGAAGAGGGAAGGGAAGAAAACAGAAGAGTTTACTCTGCATTCATCATGAGAAAAGAAGAATCTTCTGAAGAAAAACATCCAATGACTCATATTTCCAGCTCAAATACATCATATCACAAACATCAATATAGTACATTTTAGATGCTTTCAGGCACACATATTTGACTATTTAACCATGATTTTCGGTTGACCTATTATTTTACATTTAAAATACTTAAACAAAACATGAATATTAATTGATGAATTAACCCCACAGATGACAAAGTAGGCATGAATTTTTGTCTGTTAAAGTAACCATTTTCTAGTTTAGCTTAAAAACACACATTGTTCAAAAATAAATCTCAGTCTGTCAGAATGTGGTGCAAAATTAATTGCATTTGTACCACCTATTGTATGCCCCAAACAGAAGCAATGCTTCTTTTTTATGGAGGATGTTTACATTTTCTTTATAATCAGCCCTTGTTAAAATTGCAAAACATTTTCTAGTTAGTAAAATGTCCTTGTAGTCTCTTTGAAAAAAGAGAACATGAAAGTCAAAATAAGAAAAAGACAGACACATGTTGATGGATTAGTAACAACCCCTCATCCCACCGTGTACAAGAGCAGCCTGCAGAGTCTTACAATGACGCTCATAGAGAAAGTGTGTGTGTGTATTTGTGTGAATGCCATGGCACCCTTTTGTCATCAAAAGCATCCACACACACATTCAGCTCTCTGTATCACGCCTCGTAACCACCTGTGTGTGTATGTGTAGACTAGAGAAGAGCAGCCAGCTGGTCAGATATCTACGGTAAGAGTCCAGAAGCAATGATCAATCCAGCCTCATCGTTCAGCAACAAACTGCACCTGTCTCTCTCTTTTTCTTTTAGACCAGCACACATTGTTTACCACCTCTGAGTCATTCTAATATTCAAGTACACATATAAAAACCATCTGAAGGCATTCACCCCTGATGCTTGGGTGTGCAAATATACTCCTCTTCTCGCATCCTCTATATTAGCTGTGTGCTCTATCTAATCTCATCGTCTCATTGTGTACGGACATGCCTGATTCCTGCAGGCACTTTTTATTAAACACACACATACATATACATACTCATATGTTAGAAACAAACACGCAGACTGCAAAAGTATCCACACTAGGTAAATTTCATTTTCTTGATTTGCACCCCAGCTTCAACATGGAGAGTGGCTGAGATACAGTTTCAGTTTTAGATTTTGTGTTTGAGGACAAATAGAATGTGAGATTGAACAGAGCGGTAGATTGATAGATTGTTCATTGGACAGAACTTTATAAAGACAGATAGAACAATAGAATCAACGAGAAATTGATGTTAGAATGACAGACAAAATTACAGTTAGAACAACAGCTCTGTAGAAGAACACACACAAGAGTTACGCAGAGAAAGACAGAATGATCAATCAGTTGGTAGATCACTATACAGAACACAGAATGACCCGACAGAGATATAAAGACAGACATATATGCAAAATGACAGAGAGATACATAGATAGATAGAATGACAGAGACAGACAGACAAAACGGCAGATAGACAGACAGATACATAGACAAAATGATACAGACAGACAGACAGAGACAGACAAAATAAGAGACGAGATTAGAGATACATCTGACAGAGAGACAGACATACAGATAGATTATAGTATGACAGACAGAAAGACAGACAAATAGTCGCTTTAGTAGGTTTTGGTGTTTGTGAGTGCTGAAGTGTGTGTGTAGTGTGATCTGATCTCCTGCTGCTGGTGTCACATGCAGACTGACTCATAAATGTCTTTAAACACTCATTAGAGAGCAACACTGATATAATCAGCCAAATAGGGACTAGTACAGACTTCACACAAAACACACTAGGGGACTGTCACACTAAACTTTTTGAAGACTTAATGACGCTGATTGGTTCAGGGATTCAGCGAGTCAAAACAGCAAAGATGTAAATCTCCACAGATCATATTTATTTTGGACTTTGGGACATTAAGTGAATGAATCAGAGTCTAAGAGAACTAAATCAAGTAACACAGAGAACAGAATGTGTGACAAGTAATGACGCCATATCAGATATTTCAAGACAAAGAGCAAATAAAAGGACATGCAAACGTACAAGCTTGTACCTTTGTGAAGAGATGGAAAAGATGTGTAAGGCTAAGCGCTTGAATCACCATCCAAAAACCAAGAACAACATCAACCTTTATATTTCTTCTGTTCAACCTTTATT
>JAUMHI010000035.1:14282843-14351612 GCA_032359435.1 Enteromius unitaeniatus | reverse complement strand
CAGTTTATTTGGACCGGCTTGCTCCTCTGAACTTCTACCTGTAAGTAAGATTAATAATTGATGATTGTATTTTCTAGTGATTGTTCAAAATACGTATTTGTGTACATTGGGTTGTGTAACAACCCAGCAGATGTCCTGGTCACCAGCTAACTTGCGTTTCTGTAGTTCATCTGTGGGCCTAATGTAGTCTAATACTGTGATTGATGCAGCTTGACTGTCTGTCTGTCTCATCATTAGTTTAAGGCCTTGTTTACACGAAGGGAAGATGCAGGTATTTCCCTGCGGTTTGGTTATGCACCAAAATGATTTCTGAAGGATTAAGTGAAACTGAAGACTGGAGTAGTAGCTTCTGAAAATATTGGGACCATGCAATGCTAACTCCAGGAATGTCCACCAGAGCTGTTGTCCGTGAATTAAAGGTCGCCAGTTGTTTTTAGTTGTGCTTAATGTAATGGTTTGCGTGCATATATATACATTAATTATATAATTTCTTTACTTATATTGAAGCACCAAACCCAATCCCTACCTTAAACCTACCCAGCTCTGAACAATATAAACACACACACAGGTGTTAATGTACAGGTATTTATTGCAAAAACCAACCATAAACAAGTATAAATACATTACAAACAAGTCGTGTCACATTCCAAGTCTTCTAAAGCCATACAAAGTCTTTATGCGAAGAAGGGAGTAAAACACAAGGTTTGAATCACTAAAAATGATCCCCCTCCGTAGTAGCGCTGTCATCAACTGTCATCTCATTCAGGAAACATACTCCCGTCCCATAGCACGACGCAATCGGTCGCGAGATTCACAAGAGCCAATAGTATTTCACAACAGCATGATGCAATCAGTCACAAGACACGCAAGAGCCAATGGCATGTTGACATAAGGATTCTTGAAGCTGCGTTTTTGGAAATCGTGCATAATAAATTATGACGTATCTGTAGCTGCCTGCTATATCTTGTGTTTTATTAACAGATGGTTTAGGGGCAGGGGTTTGGGTTACGTGCTACTAAATGTGTAAATAATATAATTTAAATAAAACTGTTTTGACTGTTTACAAAAAAAAAAAATAATAATAATAATATATGCAGTAATGCCATTGTTTTTACCCAATATATCTTTTAACTATGAATTTTTTTAAACTATGAACTAAAAAAATTAGCGCGTCGGCATGACACTAAGGGTTTCGTATTTAAAACAACTGAGGACCCTTCGCATCAAAAAGTGACTACAAAGGGGTACCTTGATCGTCAAAAAGTGACGCAAAATGGTCTTGACCAAGTGTCAAAATGTTGACGAGTTGGGAGTGAGAACGTGTTGACCTGACTGCAGTTTGTCATCGTAACTGACTTCAGTGGACAAATGCTCACATTCGATGGTGTCTGGAACTTTGGAGGGGTGTTCTTTTCATGGATGAATCTCGGTTTTTCCTGTACAGGGCAGATGGCAGACAGTATGGTGTCGTGTGGGTGAGCAGCTTGCTGATGTTAATGTTGTGGATTGAGTGGCCCGTGCTGGTGGTGGGGTTATGGTATGGGCATTACGGTATGTTGTGGATAACAAACACAGGTGCATTTTATTAATGGCACAGAGACAGCTTGATGAGATCCTGACGCCCATTGCAGTGCCATTCATCCACGGCCATCACCTCATGTTGCAGCATGATAACGCATGGCCCCATGTTGCAAGGATCTGCACACAATTCCTGGAAGCTAAAAACACACCAGTTCTTGCATGGCCTCCATACTCACGGGACACGTCGTCCACTGAGCATGTTTGGGATGCTTTGAATCAGCATATACAACAGCGTGCTCCAGTTCCTGCCAATATCCAGCAACTTTGCACACAGTCATTGAAGAGGAGTGGACCAACATTCCACAGGCCCCAATCAACAACCTCATCAACTTTGTTGCACTGCGTGAGGCAAATGGTGGTCATACCAGATACTGACTGATCCTAATCGTGTGTTCAGCTTCAAAGGAGAATTATTCTGTGCTTTATGCGTTTGCCCACTGTCATATTCATGTTAATTTCACTGTATGCTGTATGTAATATGAGCTACTTTGGCTTTATTTAAAAAATATCATTCCCAATGCACACAAACTACCCAGAATGCTTTGTTTTCTTGTTAATTATAATTTTATTTAAAATTCATTAAATATTTATTTATTGGTGAAAAATGTTTTGTCTTATGTTTATATTAAACACTTATATTTTCATTTATTTTGAAATTCTTTTAAATTTCTTAAATATAACTTTATTTATTTTAATTAATATCAATTTAATATCAACTATCAGCCACCCTGCTTTCCAACATATCAGCATTGGCTTTTGTGACAAGCTGAATGACAAAAAGTAGCGTGTCCAAAAAAACCCGAAACACCTATTGTGTGCAAAATGCATTTTAACAAACCCCCAAACATATCTCATTTAAAGTTTGTGGATTTTGTTCACAATGAAAAATGCTTTCACCTATGTGAAACAGTAGGAAGATCCAAAATTTACTTAAAGTAAAGACTTATTTTTATGCTGTTTATATTGTTATAAAGTGGAAGTGCATTTTTTTCAAGAAACTGTGCATCTTGTCCACACAATTAGTAAGGTTACACTTGGCACCTACATAAATCAGTTGAAAGGAAAATGTCATTGACATATGGAAATAGAAAAACATTTACTCACCCTCACGTTTCTCAAAATCCTAACAGTAAAAGTCAACAAGCACTGTGGTCGTGTGAAAAAAAAAAAAAAAAAGGGGATTCTTTCTTCACTCCCCCACAGAGAGATTGAAGCGCCTTTAAAAACCATCAACATCCACAGTTAATAATCTCTGTCGCCTGCATTCATGGCATAGGCCCACTGTTTGGACAGCTTCAGCCTGTGAAGAGATGACTAAAGCCCAAAACCCTCTGATAGCTGCTGTCATCTGTTCCTTCTGCTCGTCTCTTCCTCTGGACCTGCAGTGTAAAATGTTCTTTTGCCTCCAGCATTACATAAACATGACTATTCACCTCAAGCATGTGTGTGTGTGCCTAGCAGTGAGGCTGCAGGCCTGTGTTTTTATAACTCTGTCATTGTTGGACTACTGTCACACTGCCATTTTCAGCAGTCATCACCTGGCAGCGTAGTTAAGCCAGACTTAAAGAAGATATGTTTAAAAGACACTGAGCATTATCGGCTTAGAGGAACACTGGCACATTTCCCTCATCCGTTCTGGGGTTCCTTCTAGGATGATATCCTTTCTTTTTTTCCCCCATTTTCCCCTCACAAATCTACTGCTCAAATATTTGCTTTCTTTTATCCTCTTTTAGCCAGCCAATCTGTTTAAGGCAACATATTTGTCCACAGCTCATCTCACCTTTCTTTCCACCCCCCTTTTCTGTTTTCTTTTCTCAACATTTCGTTTTTTTTTTTACATTGCTAGCCCCTAAAAAGTCATCTGCCGCTTGCTCCTGATATTATATCATAATTAGCAGGGGTCCAGGCTGGCACGCTGCTCGCTAACAGATGGCACGCTAATTCTATTAGCATGTGCAGGACTGGCCGAGCAGCTTTTAGCCCTGGACGCTACAGCATCGACCTTCAACCGCAGGGAACCACGGCGACCGGCCAGCACTGTCGCTATGGGCAACGCAGTTTGAGAAATCCTGCAGCAGCAAGCGCTCTCTCCATTTCTTTTGGTCACACCATCTCTCCCTCGCTCGCTGTCTGTATTTTTCACAGCACCAAGCCTGAGTTTAATAGCTCTGCAGGATATCCAAAACCATTCATACGCAACGTGTTGTTTATCAGAGTTTGGATACACAATGAAGTTTTGCACTTGTGTGAGTTGGGTTCTCTTCTCTAGAGTCAATAGTCAAGCTGCATGATGTTACCCCAGACAGCTGTGCTACATTTTATTAGCACGCACTGTTCAAGAGTCAGCACACCGATAAATGCAACACCTCAAGAGTCAATTTCTTAATCCTTTAGTCACTTTTATCGATAGGTAGAGTATAGAGTGTAGAGGAAATGTTTGGGAGATCATGGCAGAATGGAATCGTAGACTGTTTGGGTAGGCTTAGAGTTAGCAGATACTCGCAATGTTTTTTAAAGTGTGTTGTGGGCCCATCAGAATGAAGTATTAGAAGTTATTAGGCAAACAGTCTACTAATACTCTACTGACTGCTAGTTGACATGTAGTTGCAAAAGTTACTTACTGTTAGTAGAATGTCTAAAGTGGACCATGAAAATAAAGTGTTACATGTTTTCAAATTAATAGTGCAAAATTGTTTCTTGAGCACCAAATTAACAATGATTTCTGAAGGATTATGTGACACTGAAGCGTAGAGTAATAATGCTGAAAATGTAGCTTTGACATCACTGGAATAAATATTTAAAAGATATATTGAAAAAGAAAACATTTTATATCTTATTTAAATTTTTACTATATTGCAGTTTTTTGCTTTTTTTCAGCCTTAGAGAACAAATTACACTAAAATTTGGAACGTTAGTCATGTATCGATCATGAAATTTAGAAATGGTGTCAATCAAGCATCTAATGAACTTACACAGAGAAAGAAACATACTGTATGTTGGGATCCTGCAACTCACACAGATTTGTCACACAGCAACGCCATAGTAACCATTTTTCAAATGCATCAAGGGGCTGTAATCCCAACAGAGTTCTGAAAAAGAAAACCATCAGATTAATGCTGCGGGTAAACAAGACAAGACTAAGCAGTGGATAAACACAAAACATGTCATTGCTCTTCAACTGATTGAGTCTATGCCTAGTTGAAATGATTTACAGAAATGCTACAAAAAGAAACAACACAATTTTTATATGTAGTAGACTTGAATCCTGATGCAGAAAGGAAGGCTATGCTTTTAAAGAGTGATAAAAACGAAATAAAATTGAGCCCAGAGAAATCTAACAATGCCTGGATTGCCACTTACTTAGGGTTTTACACCGACTATGAAACCACATTTAACTTTTGACAGGAATGTTAACAAGGCTGCGAGGGATGGTAGGATAGAGTATTCAATGGATTATAATGTTAGCGTTGTTTAACAACTGTTTAGCTAACAAAACACCTTTCCCAAGCATTTTTAAAGGTGATTTGTACACATTTGAAGTGCTATAATCAGGTTCCTAGTGCATCTACCAAGGAAATGTGAAAAAGAGAAATCCAGTAACTTTGTTTTAGTAAGCCTTTTACTGCCTCTGAAAAAAAAAAAACCTAGCACTCTGATTTTGCTTCCTTAATGAAAAATTAACCTGTAAATATCCACATGCTGCGCCATCACTTTGATTTCACAATCGACAACAGTTACCAGTTCAAATGCAATGGTGAACGTTTGAGCAAAATATGCTAACTGTTATGTCTTTGGGAGCACAGATGAGCACAGGACACAGTCCTAGCCTCAGAGGAGATAAGAGAACAAAACTATATTGCTGCTGCCACACATCTAAAATAAACATGAATTCTCAATTGTTTACCTTCACAGACAAAACTGACTGTATTTGTAACTTGTGTGTGAATGAGAACTTTAGTCAACCACAATTTAAGTGTTGACGAATTATGCTAGAACTACACCATTTTAACAACCGCTTGAGAGTTTTGTACATTACGGAACATTATGGATCTTCTGCCAGCTTGAATGTATGTTTTCATTCAGAGGTATGTGCTGTTCCACACTAAGACATACTATTATGCTAATAGTATTACTGCAATTAAAAACTGAAAATGAATATTTTTAATGGGCATAGCTATCTGCCCACATTTGACATCCTGTATCTGAAGACATCATTGCTACATACAGTAAACACACAGTGGGTTTGTTGCATAATTCTCAACTACAATGAAACGTGTATTACTGCCGAAGCCTGGCAAGCTTTGGTTTCTGGTTGTGACGGGGTTCAAACCATGTCCTTGAGTGTCTAAAAGGCAGTCTCACTTTCAAAGATTTACAGTACAACAGCTGCTTGAAGGACTCCCATCACTTTCCATGTGTTTTTCACCTTCAACTTCTCTCCCCCTCCCTCTCCATTTCCTCTTTTTCTCTCACACCATGTCACATGTCTCTACCTAAAGAATAAATAATTTTCCCACTCAATAACTGAAACACGCAACTTACTGTAAATAGTCTCATCCCACAATGCACACACTGAACATCTACTTTCTCAAAACTATATATTTTCCAAACTAAGCAGTCAGTGGGTTCTCTGAATGACTAGCTGACTAAAATGTAGGAAATACTATTTGAGAGTTTGTGTTAATTAGCAATTCATGTGTGTAAACTGTTTCCACCGCACTTTTTCCCCAGTGTAACTGGTCAAGGAAACACGCAACATTTATTAAAATCAATAACATTGGTGGTTCAACCTTAATTTTGTGAAGCTACAAGGATTGTTTTTGTGGTAGTTGCATTGCTGAGGGTCAGAGATCTCTTAGATTTCATCAGAAATATCTTAACTTTGTGTTCAGAAGATGAACAAAGGTCTTAGGGGTTTGGAATGACAAAATTGTAATTTTTGGGTGAACTATCCCTTTAACACAAATGGCTTTCTGCCTCTTTCCACCACCTTTCTTGCTTCTTTCTCTTTCCTGGGCTGTAATACGTCTATCCATTCTCATAAAGTTCCACATCTGTCCTTGAGGATTCATATCCCTCTTTTTCTTCGCTTATTTTCTCCTCCAGCAGATCACAATCCAATTCTCTCTATCCTCCGGACTCCATTCGTGCTTTAGTCTGATTCCCTCGGCCCAGACCTCGGTCTGTCTATCTCCCCCTCTCTCATTTTCTCATCTAATCATCCCTCTCTTTTTCTCAGTATTTACATTGTAGGGTGAACAGGGTGGAGGCTCTTACAAAATGCTTCTCTCTGTAATATCCTTTTTTCCAGCCCTTTTTTCTCCTCCCACCCTTGTCCTGTGGTCGGTAACGCAGAGCAAACACAGCCTGTTATTATGGCACGCTAGGTGGGCAAATATCATCAGCCCACTGCCATGCCTATTTTTACACATCAATATTAACACAGGCCACAGAGAGTAGCAAAGCACTCTGGGAAAATTAGACCCCTGGCAGAGGTCTAGCCATGGGGAGGGGGAGTTGTAATTGTGGATACATACTTATAAAAAAAAAAACGGAGGCAGGCGTAAAGCAAATGGCCATGTGAAAACACCTTCAGCCTCGGAAACACCATTAAAGTGCATCACCTTGTCGGTCATTGTCATATTGCTACAGCTAGTGAAACATTTGTACAGACATGCATCTTAAACAATGCAAAAGAAATGGAGATGTGCATTTTCAGCATTTTTGTCATGTTAGGTGTGTGCCATAATGTAAGATAACGTCTTGTTACTAAAATTTAAAAAAATTCAACCTGGCCAGGACTGAACAGAAGCAAACAAGCCCACTTATTGCTCACTTCACCAGAAACAAGACCCAGCTGGCTTCATTTGAGGGTCTATGTAAATTTTTGACTATCTTTTACCTCAAAGAGTGATTCATTCCTACATATTTGCAACCTGTAAAATTGTAAATCACAATAAATACACTCAAGCCGAACCAAACCGGAGGAGACCAGAGAAACAACAATAAATAATGTGTAAAAAGTTCACGGCACACCTGGAACTCTGCTGAGTAAGCGATCGGAGTCCTCTCAGCGGCATTAAACCCTGGACCATTACAAGCTTGTTTCCTTTCACTTCGAGAACTCTTTCAGCCAGAACCCATTGGCTGTCTGCTTGGACCGGGAAAGAGCAATCTTATTACAGAGAAGCCAAATCGCAGCACTGAAAAGCTCTACTGTATGTCATGAGCTGCAGATCAATTCAGCCTGAAGTACTCAATCACGAGGATTAGTGTTGTTTTTCTCATCTTTGGAAGTTGAAGAGCACTGCCTGCTTAGAAACGTGAGATAATTGGACTGACTCAGTCATTTTGATCCAGAAACACATTTTAAGTTGTATGTACTGAATGCAAGATTATATAATTTCTGTAGTTCCCACTCTAAACAGTTGTTCATTCTACTATGCGGATTTGATGCTAAATAAACATTAATGTAAAAAAAAAAAAAAAAAAAAGTTGTGACATCATTTAATAGCTGATTAAAAAGCTTATTAGGATAGGACAATATTTGGCCGAGATGCATCCGTTTGAAAATCTGGAATCTGAGGGTGCAAAGTCTAAATACTGAAATCACCTTTAAAGATATCCAAATGAAGTTCTTAGCAATGCATATTACTAATCACAATTTGAGTTTTAATATATTTATGGATGGAAACTTACAAAATATCTTCATGAAACATGATATTTACTTAATATCCTAATGATGTTTGGCATAAAAGAAAAAATTATAATTTTGACCCACACATTGGCTATTGCTATAAATATACCACAGCGACTTAAAGACAGGTTTTGTGCTCCAGGGTCACGTGTGAAATGTGTGGTTGTTCATAAAGTTCTTATAAACATTTCAAGGCACACTAAATGCAATTAATGTTTAATAAAGGTTGGTTTAAAGCCCTAAATTTCTTTGACATGTTTTCTGTGACTTAATATAAAGTGATAACAACAGTACTCACTCTTTATACCAAATTAACATATCCTTCACTATGAGCTAATTAAACAATAATAATTGTGTTAATTTCAGTGACAATAACTTAGGAATGCACTATTTGTGCTATAAATGTATTAACTACGGTGACCAGATGTTCCATTTTCCAAGAACACGTACACATACACGTTCTGGTCAGGATTTCTATATAGTTTGACCAATAACATGCAGGTCTTGTACATAATCGACCATTCACGGCACGTGAGAAGGTGGAATCTACAGAGAACGGTAGTAAAAGAGCCAAAACTTGGATTTTTTTTTAAGGCAATATAGAAATCCTGGTCAGAACCCGAAAAATGGCACGTATCATCACCTTCAAATTACTAAGGATTTGTAAGTACTTTATTAGTGCAAACTTAGTATAAAGCATTACCCAACATGATTACTTGTGCATATTGTGACTTGCACTCACACTCAACAAAAAAAGGCAAAAAAAAGGCAAAAATGAAGAAATAAGACAGTAAGTACAAAGCACACATAGACTAATAACAACACAAACACACATACCCATGTCCCACTGCTACTTCAGTCCCTTTGGGAAAAGGCGAAAAGAACAGTAAATGAAGGACAATTTACCAAACTCACAATCTTTCTAAGTATGAGCTGTGTTCAGCATCCTAAACCTAAAATGTCCCTTTCCTCACACACAACTACATGATTCACTCATCAATATGCCCCCAGAACTGCATGGAGGCCCGAGTCACTGTACAGGATACGATTCATCGATTTACTGTCACACAACAAAATGTGAGCAAAAAGAGTTGGTTTATAGATAGTGGAAGAACATTAGATTACTAATTATACCTATACAAAATAACACTATATAAATATGTGGAGCATTTAACAGGGAAAAAATAATAAAAAGGTCATGAAGGTAAAAAAAAAAAAAGAGCTTGAACGCAAAACCGAGAGGGAAATGTTGGCCCTTAGTTAGTTTCTGATAGCGGAGAGCACACATCTGCACAAAGTGCTTACGCTATTCAGTACTCACACCATTATGCCAAACCCAACATATTTCATTAAACCGGTAAATCTGTGCTTTATTTTTGTGCAGCATCAGGAGAGATTAAAGACGGCTACGTCTCTGCAGTGTGTTAAACAACGCTGGCTCTGCAGAACACAGCTCAAAATCAAACCCAATCAACTCAACTGCACTGCAGGGACGACTAGCCTTTTCCACTTCCTGCAGTTCCGCAAACCGATGCAGAAACATCAGAACCCCCCGTAGACTCCCCTGATATCAGACTCGTGCTCGATCCTGAATGCACTAAATCAAAGCTAAATTAAAGCCAAATGTCCTCTGCTACCTTAGACTGGGCTCTAAAAAGAAATTAAAATGTAAAATGATCCACATGGCGTTCTTGAGCTCCTGCATTGTGATTCGTGTTTGCTCACGGAGGGTAGAGTTTGAGCAAACGTTCCGAATATAGACATACGCACAAGAAACGTATGTGCACTGACTCAGCTGAAGAATACTTACTGACTATTAAATTCAGAAAAAACATACACCATGTTGCTTTTAGCGCTTCTATAAAAAGGATTAAATGTTGTGATTCATGCAATTCACTAAAAAAATTAAATAATAAAATAATGGTAAAATAATATAGAGAAAAAAAAAACTTTTGACTGCCCTAATATTTTAATATACTGTTTTATCGGTCCAAAGCAAAATCAAAATGTTTCCAAGTAGCCCTGGTGTGTACACACAGCACATGAGGGTTTGGTGTGTGAATCAGTCACAGTGTGATCTCAGAGCAGCAGGAGGAGTCTTCCACTCTACAATGTTATTAACTAACATTGCTCTGATGAGATCCTAATTAGAGCTTTTACCAGCTAGCTTATTCAGTCCCAAAAAGAGGAACACATGCTTGCTCGCTCACACACACACACCCCATTAATAATCATAGAAGGCAACACAGAAATAAGAAAGAGATTGGTAACACTTTAGCATAGGGGTCGATTCTCACTTAGAATGTCAATTATTAACATATTGGCTGTTAGTAAAGCACATATCCTGCACGATCATATTCTACACTCCTACTTAAACTTAACAACTACCTTACTACTTATGCATAAGCGCCACATGAAACGTTTAGTGAGACAAAAGTCGTAACTAATAGTTTGTTAATAGCCAGAACTGTACCTTAAATAAAAAATTTAAAAACTGTGATAGATTTGTCCTATAGACATGTAATAGCTATAATAATAAGGTAACACTTTATTTATTAAATAAATAATAATAAAAATATAATGATATGGTGGGTTGCAAATCTGTAGATTTTAAAGTGAATTGCATCAATAATGCATTAACTAACATAACGCAAAATTAACCTTGACTAAGAATTATAAATGCATAAGTATTTTTCTTTTTTAGTTAATTTATACAGTTAACAAAATAAAAATTATATAGCTTTAGACAAATATATATTAAATATTTCCTAATGAGAACATATGGTATACAATTATATTTTAACATCTACTGCATCAGAAAACTGCATGAAGACTCATCAATAAAAATATTAGAAATGATGATGAGCTTTGAAGAGCTGAAAAACAAATTAGGATTAATATTACACAAATAATTCATGAAAGAAAGGGGGCTTGGGGGGCTTAGAAAGAGAAAATATTTTTCTTTCACAATGTAGAGCATGTTATCAATCAGCTGTGACAAATACATAACTAAATTTACAACCACATTTGAAGGAAATACTGCACCACTGCTTGTAAAGCAAAACTCTTTTCATATTTAGTTTGACCTCCTGAGGTTGGCAATGAACATTCTGGAGGTTAAGTGCCTGTTTCACTGACCATCCGTTTAAAAAAAAAAATATATATATATATATATACACACACATATATATATATATATATATATGTAAATTAAATATATTAAAAAAACAATAAAATGATGAAAATAGGATGCACCAATATACTGAATGAGTAAAAAAGGGGGATGCTATAGTGATAGTAGCTGGAGTGACACAAGAAACATTCATTTATTGGCTGTGATCTTTAATTTGCGCACGCGTGTGTGTGCATGTTTATGTGGTTTATGCTAACACAAATTTGCATAATGACATGGGTATGACATAGGTATTACAATATGAAGGTGATTTTCAGTGTCCCTGTAATTCAAAAGGCTTAAAAAACATACTAAATGTTTCCTGTAAGGGGTAGGTTTAGGTGTAGGGCAATACAACATACAGTCTGTACAGTATAAACACCATTACACCCATAAACCACAAAAACCAACTTGTGTGTGCGTCACTCTAAGGGATGCTGGACTTCATCTGCTTTGTGTGTGAAAAACAATGGGTTTTGCACCTCTTTTCTTCCTCCCTTCTGTTTATCTCCCTCATTTATTTCCTTGTTCCTCCTCTTTCATCTCCTCCTCCTCCTATTTGCAGTCCTTTTCCAAACGCTCTCCTTCACAGACCATCTAAAGCCATGTCGCCGCGAGGCGATTGCAAGTTGCCATGACGCTTTCTGTCTGGAGATTCCTTTGGCACTGAGCTTGTGTGGGATTCATCTGTCAATCAGTGACTTAACAAACACACACTCAAAAGACAGTCGAGCAGGGATACATTAAACAGATCGTCTTCAAAAACGTAACAAGCAAACATAGAAAGACAGCATTTGGATTTCTGTCTAGTGTGAAGAGATGTGCACATGCACAGACAACTTAATGAACAACCGCAGACATGTGACATGACCCATGTGACAATACTGCAGATTTCAAGAATGATCCATTAGCTCATGTGGGACATTACACACACAATGCTGAAGAATCTTACCAAAAGCATTGACGCTAATGTATACATCTTCCAGTAGCATACATCTGCTGTTTATCAAATTTTACTTTTCTGTGTAACTTTTTTGTATCTTGTATTTTGGATTAAGACAATTTTCAATGAGAGAAGAAAATAGGCAAGAACTTGGGTTTTCTACAAGGTATTGATCCTTAAAAAAAAAATCTTTACCAACTTGATGCCCTTTTAGAGGGCAAAAATTCATGATGTCAACCAAAAAAAAAATGCTCCGTGCATCATCTTAAAAAGTTAACGATGCGATCGGTTTAAAATGTGTGCATCGGATACAAATTGGCATTTGTATCGAGATGCATCGTTTCTATCGTATCTGCATCGGTAAAACCTGATTTATTTTTTAGAATTATAAGTAGACATACTATACTTTCATTATTTAGAACGTGGAATTTGTAAAATAGGTCGTGCCACTAGAAAATATAGTGGAAAAAAAAAAACTTTTTTCAATCGCAGCTGCCTTAAGCCGTCGTTTTCACACTGCACGCGTCAGCATGGCGTACAGTATGTAAGCAGTTTGAGCGCCATTTGTGTTTTCACACTGCCAGCGTTTGCCGCGCACAGCTGAACCGTGGCTTGTACTGCAGTAGGCTACAGACAAGCATCTTATTTCTGTCTTATTTTCCAGCGTCCTTCTCTGAACACTGTGTGCTTTAATTTATGTCATTGCCAGCATACTTTGTTATGCTACTGTCTATATTATAGGTTACACAATAAACTTGAGCAAAGTTTTCAATATGTGTATATGAAAAAAATAGCAGAGCCTTTCAGGAACCAATATGTCTGACCCTTCTCACATTTTGTATAAGAAATATTAAATTTTTTCAGGCAACAGAAGGCTTGCAAGCAGATGCTAGATTGAATAGGTTAGGCTTTGAGATCCAAGAGAAGTTTTGGAAAGAATTAAAAAAAAAAAAAAAATGTATTTAGATTTAATAATTGAATTGAAAAACTAATCTTAAAGCTAACAAAAGCCTCTAGTTTTATTCATTTAACAGGCCTTTGAAGTTTGGGCAATACACATGTAAATTATGTGTTTTTGTGCATTTTATTTTTTCATATGGTGATTGTGAACTGCTCTTTCCAAGACAATAACCGCCGCAATCACCTTTTTTCTTATCTGTAAAGACATTCAGCCTTACAGTGTTACAGAGAACAAGTGCTCCCAATATATAGCTGCATATTTGTTTCATTGCATCATACTGCATCGAATCGAATCAAAATTGGTTTGCACTGCATCGTAACAGTGGTGTATCGTATTGTATCGCTAGCTGCTTAACATTAACACTAATACATATGCATAACATTAATACCTTTTTCACACACATTCATTCAGCACTTGTTCCTTCAGTTTAAATGCTGTTTACTGCAATTTTATATCATTTGAAAGTTATCAAAGATTATTCTGAATATGCTTCCCAAATAAATAACTTCAATGTACTTTTGTCTAACTATTTTTTGTGCAGCTTGACTATAGTTATAAATGATATAGTTGAGGCTTAACAGAATAGCTTCATCCACACTGACACACACGCACACAGTGAGGTGACTGTGCACCACACAAACACCTTGTAGAGTTTGTTAGGAGCATGTATTAAAATACACTCAGACCTTGCGCGGTTTGTTAGAGCAGAATATGAGACAGACCCACACACACACACACACACACACACACACAAACAGGCAGGCGAGTGAAATCCCTGACTGCCTCCAGCCTTCACTTTGCATTTTGAGTGAAACTAAAGATTAAAGCCCTTCTCAATACAAAACCCCAACAGCAGCACAGCCAATTACACCTCCTAGACCTACCAGAGAGAGAGAGAAAGAGAGGGATGGAGGGAGGGAGGGAGGGAGAGAGAGAGAGAGACAGAGAAAGAGAGAGAGAGAGTGCGAGGAAAAGCAAAGAAATGGACTGAGAAATGTACAGAAAGAAAAGTGGACAGACATGCCCAGGAAAAAAGGAGGGCAAGGAAGAAATGGTGAGGTTGAGGCCAAGGCACCTTTTCACCAAGAAAACAGTCAAAAAAGAGAGATGAATCGTGTTGAAATGAAAAACTTATAGATTGCTTGGACAGAAAAATAGAGCTGGAGATCGCGTTGTCAGGTGCAAAACTGCAAAATCCCAAAGATACACACATTAAAAACATCAACAACGAAAAACATACTTTTCATATTCAATACATACAAAACACACTGAAGAATGCAAAGAACAACAAGGAAGCTGCTTTTTTTTGGTCAGTCGTTACAAAGCAATCAATGAGTCTGATGCTCCAAATGCTTTCAACAAAATGGAGGGAAATAAGGAGTGGGAGAGATTAAACAAGTGCACTTCCACCATCCTTCAAGCTGTGGTTCAGATACAGGCTCATTACAGAGGGGAAGTATGTGTGATGGATCAAGTCAACAAGTGTGTAAGTGTGGCTGTGGAATGGTCTCAAGGTGTATATTAGTTTGACCTACTGTAATAATGCTTGAACATTGTGAATTCTTGGTTATGCTTCCAAATCAAGAGCTTTCACCTTAAACATTAAAAGTCAGGTTCTCAAAACCTAATGAATATTTTTGGGCACCAAACAATACATGCACTCCAAAGAGAACATTTGAATTCTGTTATGATGACAATGATTTTTGGGGGGGCATCTTATGTGCATGCAAACACTCAAATCCCAAGTGAGCTACCCATCTAAACATCAGCAACATAAAAAAAAACTTTAAATTCATGGCCACATTTCATAACTTGGTGAATACCTTGCTAGACAACACAATTGAACATGATACACCATTACAACAACCTAAATGACAAATGACACACCTAACTAGCTTATTTAAAAAAATATATTTTATTCTTGTAAATGTATGTTTGTCTTAAAACCTTGTGCCCATTTTAGCTACATTTTTAGCATCATCAGCACTCAGTGGTTTGGCGTTTGTTTTTGTATGTTTTTTTTCTTTCTTTTTTAAAATTTTAAGTAGCCGTTAATGCTCACCAAAATGATCAATTTACTGTACAATTTAAAATGTTTTAAATTTTATGTTTTTCTTTTTTTTTTTTTTAATTTGAGCAAGAAAGCGGGGTTGTTTCAAAACCTTTCGAGGTGCAAGGCAACTGAAACCTTGCAGTCCATTTGCTGTGGGACTGTAGGACACTGGATGTCTGGAGGGGGATTTTAATCACCCAGCCCCTGCATCATTACTAACGAGTCTCACACATACGCACAACTGCAATCAAAGCAGGAAGACAGCATGTACCAGGTCCGGCGAGATTTTATCACAATCATACTAACGAGCCCCTCCGCACACATACTACAATAACTACTAAACCAAACAACATACGCTTTAACACTCTCTGTACCCTTTATTCTCTTCTATCTCATCACCATATCCGTTACCCACAGGCTCCATCCATGTCACTTTTTCCCCCAGCCGCATGGCCTTATTCACATTATTATTAGCAGATGCCACAGTGTTTATAACCTGATGTCATTACATGAGAAATAAATTTGCCTCGATTTTTTGACATACAAGAGATCTTTGTAACATTAATACACCTAGCAGAATTCAGTTCAGTAAAAAAGTATTTATTGAATCAAGATCCAAAAATTACTTGTGAAGTCACATGAATAAAAATTGTATGCGCTAACCTCCGAAGAAAGACATTGCCCCAGGCCCCACCCACTGCCACTCAGACATTTAATGGTTGACTAATACGAGCATTGCCTTGAAATTTACCAGAACTTATAAATCACTGATGCTTCCTACGTATATTGGTTACAGTATAGCCTATATATGTTTTTAATGCATTTCATGTGCTTGAGTCTGTGGACAACAGGACAAATGGAAGAGTAATAAAAATTTGATTTGACGCGTTCGGTTTAAACGGCTCATTTCTTCAGAGGATTGTATGTATGTTAGGAGCATTTGACTACAGATTTGGTAAATGAGGCACAGCTGCATCGCAAACTGTATGTTACCGTACCTTTGCATGTAACATCTAAATGATGATTTGATTTAAATAAGGTTTAAATAAGGTCATAACACTCACTTGCATGGAGGAGCAAGGGGGCATTGATACAGCTCATAAGGATATAAGTAAAGTCATTTTATGTTTTTTGTGGACTTTACCAACCCTGACCTTGCCAACAAAAACCTGCAGGCAAATATGCAAATAAAAAATATGAACATTCAGTTGTAAAAAACTCATTTGTGACACACATGTGCAAAAAAACAAAAAAACAAAACAAAACCATGGACGGAGGCGATAATACCTCCCTCATCCCATCTATCCATCTTTCCTCGGCAGCATTATGCGTTTTGCTTCATTAGACTTGACTCTCATCTCCTGACTGCATTCAGTGCCAGCCAGTGTGGCAGTCACTGGGGAGATGCGCATCGGGTTCAATGGCAGAGTTAATACACACTTAACACGCATGTCTGCATCAGCCTCACCCTACACACACACAAACCCATATATTATTTTGCACAGCCATTAAACCCCAAAACACAAGCTAGAGTGAGTGAGGGACAGAAATCAGACTGGAGCATTCATGCAGGGTGAACGGTATATTTGTTTATGTGTGTGTAGGATGAAGTAAGGAGGTAAATGTTGAAGAGATCAAATGAAAAGTTTGGGTAATAAAAGGTATGAAAATAAATAGCAATGTGTAAAATGTGTGTGAGAGTGAGTGCGCGCGAAACAGACATGAGGCCCCAGAGAGCGTAAAAGCGTCTGCTTTCATTACTTTTCAGAGGCTTTTAGTTTAATTGTATTCTTATGGTACGTCTCTGGTGAACGGAGGGGTTTGCTGAAGGATAAAAGTCTGTTTGCTCTCCATCTCCCGCTGAGAATTGTGTGGGAAGAAAATCTGAAACTATTTTTTTGAAACTCAGATAAACTACTCAAACAAATACATAAATTACCTCTCAAATATCAACATTTTAAATATTCATTAAAATATGAAATAGTGCGCTAAACGCTATTTAAAATTGAGCGCAAATGGTCGCCCACTGTTTCACAGCGGCCTTGATTTGGGACGTTTTTCCCATTCATTTTCTCCAGGAGGCACTAAAAAGTAGTTTCAATAAAAAAACATGAGCTAACTAACCAGATTCAAATTGAGTCACATCACAAACTAAGATTTGAAGCAAAAACAGTATTTGGAACTGCATACACGGTTTATTGTGCATATCGAAATCACACATACAGTAGATTTCAAATATATCCAAAGCTTACAAAGAGAGTACCTTTTTGTAATTATTTGTGAAACTTCATTATCAGCGTTTTGCATTTATTAGGTTTAAAGTGCACATATCACCTCAAGATAGAAATCTATCTCTATAGTATGAAATTGATTTATTTTATTGTCAATATTTACAGAACCTTTTAAGCTCTACGGCACACAAAGCTCAATGCTGGTCAAGCAAACTTGTATGCAATAAATTGAGTAATTATTAGCTGACTTGGGAATTATTCACATTAGACGCAGTCTTGTCTTCAAACAGCTAGAAAGAGCAGTTAAGCATCGCAATGGAGTAAACTGGGTTTTAAAAGTCACCAAAAGTGAAAAATACATGGCGATATTTAAAGGTATCTGTGAAAAAACTTAAAGTGAAACTGAGAGACAGTAGGCGAATGCTTACATAAATACGTTTATCTTGTTACGTTGGAGGCCTCATAAGATTCTCATAATTCAGCTCTGTGTATTAGCTGAAAAGATCTTTGCGGATCCATTATCTACTTTCTATCAGCTATCTCAACATACAAAAGCTGTGGAGGGGTCAAAATCGCTCGCATCTAGACTCTGACAATAGTCTTTCATGGCTGATGGACAGCGCTGCGGGCCAGAAGCCACGAGACTAGCGGCGTCAACAGATAATGATCTACGGTGGCATTTATTCTGCGCCATTGACTGCCCTGCTGTAGTCTATACGTCTACTTAACTAACATGCGTGCCCGAAGAGATAAACAACCGCTGCTCTCTCCACATCCCTCTCCATACATCTCTGTCCCTTCTCCTTTCCCGATCTGTCTCATCCGCCACCTTCTCTCTTGCGCTTTGCGTCACTTTCTATCAGTTTATCTCTTTCCCTTTCCCTTAAATATCCATCCATCTCTTGTTCTATCACAAGGCCACAGCATCCTTCATTCATCATAGAAACAGCGCTGTCTGAGGGCATCTATCTGCAGTGCGTGTGGAGACTAGTGACAAATCAAATGTTCGGATACTGAGCCAAAGCAGAGACATAATAAGGAGGAGGAGACAGATGTGAAAAATCGGCAAACTCCATGGGGCAGCTGTAGTATCGCAAGCCCCACCTATCTGTTCATAAAGGCAATTGCCTTTTTTGATAAACCTTGTTTTGAATGACTTCTGCACATCTGTGGCTACAAATCAGTGCATTGGTGTGATCTTCAACTCCATTCAACACGCAGATTTCACGCATCCGCAATGTTGAATTCAAAAGCAAGGCTCCGGTGGTAACGGTAAACCACCAACCTGGATCTTCTGCTACCTTGATTTATGAGCCTAGTTGTGGAACGAGGGGGGCATGTCTGCTGCTGCTGCTAATATTTTTTAGCGGTTAGCATCCGAAGAGGCATGACGAAACCAGTATATTTTTGAAAGGGCACAGCGATTGGATACAGGTCCAACCACCAGAGCCTCGCTTTCAAATTCAACAATGCGGCTGTGTGAAATCGGCATATAGTTCGGTAACTGTAGTAGGTTTCTTAGCCATAACTTTGTCAACATTTTTTTCCACAAAAATGTTTTTGTCAAGTTTAGATTTGGGCTCTGGCCTACCTATTTTGGAGTATCATGGAAGTATCGCCTTTCATTAAAACAACAGGCTGATTGCTGATGCTTCATGTTGCTGAAGGAGCTTCTGATAAGCATTTGTATTCACTTTGTCATGTTGAAGAGAGCATCCCCCAAACAATGACACTTCCTTCTGTAACTTTTACTTATTTCTCACTTTCAAATGCTCTTGAAGTAACCCTCAGAGCAGTTCTGGAGATGCTATTCATGTAGCCTACTGTATTTACGTCCTGGTTTAGTGAGACGCAAGACGTTAATATCACCGGAAGTGTCACGCGCAGGTCAGTATGCTACAGTAGTAAACAGCTAGTAGTAAAAAAAAACTGTGTGTCTGTGCCATACAGTAGCACAGAATTCATCTTTTTGCGGTTATATATTGATAAATACTATTGAAAGCAAGAGTATGCCCACTTGTGTGTGTGAGGGGGAATTGTCATGTCATTTAAACCTGAGGTCTTCTGGAAATCACAGCTTCTGCAATGGCTGTAAGGGCAATCCCTTTAGCCTTCACCTGGACAGAGCTCCTGTAGGAGCTGTATTCACCCTAGAGCTGCCTGACATCATTGAATCTGAATGAACATTGGAGGAATGCTGCCAGTTAAATAGTGTTTATTATATAATTAATCAAATTAAAAAGCACTTGCCAAATAAACGCCAATAACTTTGGAGGTATCCTGTTCTCTAATTTCGATCAGGTCTTTTTCAATGATCTCGTCTTTTTATACTGTGCTTATAAATGCAGTAAAAAAAAAAAAAAAATCACATTAAAAATGAACACTTTCAGTCCTGACCTTCAGTACAGTACACTATCCTGAGCTGTGATGAAAACGAGTGCATAGCAGGCATTTATTTAGTATTTTTCAGAGAGACGTCTTTAACCAAGGCTGCATGTATTTGTGAAAAACCATCACAATTTAAAAGACCTATTTTGTCCTTTAATGTATTTGAAGCCTGGAATTATGGCTGCTAAAACCTTCAGCATTTTTTTAGTGTCACACAATCTTAAAGAAATCATTATAAAAATTAACTCTTGCTAATATGGCCAATAAGTAGAACATTCAGCCTTAAAATAGACAATGGCCAAAGATATGGTATCTGTGTGACAGAAAATGCAGCAAGAGAGTACGTGTACCTGTTTATAGCCCTTTTAGCAGTATCAGACGTAATTGTGTTCATCCGTTTATACACCACAATAACCTGCTCGTCCTCCCCCTCTCCACCTTTTTAGTCAGCGCACAACACCATTCATCCATCTCCACCTCTCACTCCGGCTTTCTCTGGGAGAGCGACAGAGACGGAGAGCTGTTCATCCTGTTTGTGGAGTTGACCTGCTGCAACCCTCTATTCAATAAAAGAGACAGAGTGATGGAGAGAGAGACGTGGGACTGGTGATTGGCCATTTGCGCTCTCGTATCTATCGATCAACAGATGTTGTATTGATCTCACAGTATAGCCACAAAAATTGCACACTTGATTGTAAATTGGACGGACACAGATAGAAAAAAAAGGGCAGACTTGCAACAACAAAAAAGAAAAAGGAATTGTGACAAAGTAAGTGGTCCATAACTGAATGGGTTCAGAAACCTTGAGCAAGGTTCTCATAATGCCAGAACTGAACCATCAATACACAAACAAATGCTTCATTCCACACACTCAAGGACAACTCTCACACACAGGTTTTCATAAGCTTTCCTGCACGCATGGCAGCACACATCCTTCACTACACACAAACATGAAGCTATACTGTACAAAAACAAACACAACTGCACACATTCCACCCACAGGGGATTATATGGGCCACGCGTATCTAATATTCGTAAGAGCTTTTTCCCTGAGTCCTGTTAAACAGAGCAGAGAGAGTATTAGAATTTCAAGAGGCTTTGAAAAAAAAAAAACTCAATTAAAAGCATCTCAGGATGTACTTGTGTGGAGAAAAAACAAAAAAAACAAAGAGAAATATACACACACACAAAACAACATCCAGTACCACCTTCTTTTCACATCTAATCCACTGGTTAGCTCATCAGAGCCGTTTTATGAAACAGCCTGCAGATACGTTCTAGAAAACACTTCAGCCAAGCTTATTGCAATGAGTTTCCAACTGGTAAATCATAGAGGAGCCGGTGACCCAAGACCCATTAGAAGGAAGAAAAATGGGACTCTTAAATATGGTTAAGGATGTGATTTGTTCCCGTTTTTGCTTAATATACAGTGGGGTCCAAATGTCCACAAAAAATCTTATTTAAAGTTTTAGGATGTTGAAATGTGTAAAACAAAGTAGTACTACAAAGAAACACTTTGAATCTGCATTGTATCTAGGTCAGTAATGAAATTATTAGATGCGTCATTTTGTAATGAGACTAGTTGTCCTTCGGTCTCCACTTTGCATGTGTACATTACAAAATAGATAGTTAAGAGTGCTGGCATTTAATTGGCCAGTTTAACATTGAATAAGCCAAGAACTATAGGCCTGCTCACAACAATGAAGATTATAGTAACTTTAAATTTCTAATAATTGTTTTATGCCAAAGCAGTCTACAACGGTAACAGCAAAAAGAAGAGAACTTTGAGAATGTTTTGTTTTCCCTCCAGCTTATAAACAAATCAGAATCCACCTTCTAAAGCACTAAAAAAACATAATGGCAGGACATGGTAATAAGGAACATACTATCACCAATTCGTTTGGACAATATTATGGTTAATGTTATATGTGAAGAGATTTTTGCAAAAACTTAATTTTCAAAAATATTTTTTTAATCATAGCATTCCAATTAAATCAATTGAAATAACAATAAAAGTCAAAACAAAACGCGCTTAAGAAAAAAAAAAAAAAAAAGAAGTTATCAGTTTTTGCAAATAAACTCTTCATTAACTTGCCACATTGAAGGATGCCACATAATAAATATAGATTTGCTAACAGCAGAATACCATATAAAATTGTACTATAGGTGAATCAGTACAGATAATGCTATGGTTAAAAAGACCCACACACACACACACACACACCTAACACTTAAATAAATTCAAATTCATCCTCATTTGGCTTAAATAGATTACAGCAAAAAAGCATATGTGAATCTATTAAATAAATGCTTTTTAGCTTTTTTTAAAATCCCATTTTGTTTAAATAAACAATTGATGTTTTGACTGTGTGATCAAAATGAGTCCAAGGAAATGTTAATCACAAGTGAAATTACTTACGGCCCACTAGTCACACAGGCAACTGGAAGGTCAAGTTGAGAGCACTGCATTATAAGATACCATTTTCCACTCGGTGCTGTATGATGAACACTTGGCAGCATAGTACATCATTGGAGCATTTCATAAATAAAGAACATATGACAAAGCAGTATGACAAAAAGTATGACATTCTGCAAAGAGACTGAGTGTCTGGAAGATTCATCTGTAAAAATGTCAGGTTCATAATCTTAAAGAGGAATAGGTCACTCAGAAATTAAAATTCTATATTTATTTACTCACCAGTTGTACCAAACCTGTATGAGATTCTGCTAAAAAACAAAATGAGATTTTAATAACAATGTTTTAAGTAAACAGCTGATGGTAGCCGTTGACTTCCCAAAGTACCGTTACTTCCCAAAGAAAGAAAATACTAATGGAAGTAATGGTTTTCCATTAACTGTTTGGTTGCCAACATGCTTCAAAATCTCTTCTTTCAACAGGAGAAAGATTCATACAGGTTTGGAAAGCGATTTTCATTTTTACTATTCCTTAAAGCTTAATATTTAAAACTTATTGTAACTATTTTGATTGATTTTATTACCATTATTATTGTATTAAATGTAATTCAGAAAGCACTATTGGCACAAAGAACCCTCCACTATGTGGGTCACAAAACATTGGTTACTTGTCTCCTAATGTTTGTGAGCATGAACAAATAATTTTGTGAGACTTGGTGCACTGTATTTTTTTTTTTTTTTTTTTTAACAAGATTAAGCCACATATGAAATTCTTTTTATGGAGCCAAAAACCTTGTATGCTGTCAGACGGACAGGCTTTTATTTAATTATTTAAAAAAAACCAATTCTCCTTTTCAGCAAGAGCTCCAGATTTGTCTAATCCATGACTGAAACCAAATATAAGGAGAAAATGAAATCAGCAGAAAGCAGGATAACCGTTAAAATATGCCAGTAACAAACATGTCGTGCCTGTTACAAAACAAAAAGAAATACACAAACGCAGACAAGTTTGTGTTTTTGCCATTGTTTTTTTTTTTCATACAGAAAGCCTGGATTCAAATACACAAGTGCTACAAGGAGGAAAAATCCCAAATAAACATCACAAGGAAAAATAAAAATAATAAAAAAAAGTTCCATAAGCATTTTCCCATTTTTACACTCCTCAATGGATTCGTCAATTTATTCGCCCTGTAAAATGAGACTAAACCACTTTTTTAAGTCCATCTGAGCTTCACCTCCATTTGGAAGCCAGGTTAGCTTGTGGGTCAAAAGTTCATGGCAAATTCTATGTCCAAATTTCCCAAGAAACAGAGGACAGTTCTGGAAAAAAGCTGTTTGTGGTCACACAGGATTGATAAAGTCACACAGGAATCTACTGAATGCTGATGTCATCATTACGAAGACACATGCTACCTACTGAAAAGTTTGCAACAATAACAGAGCTTGTCCTCGATTCCTTCTCAAAGAAAAATCCCTCCATCCATGACTGTAAAGGGGAATGTCTATTGGCTGATCACACTGTTTTTGAAGGAGGGATGAAGCTGAGATGGAGAACCGGTTCACACAGTGAAGGAGAGCACACAGTAGTGGCCAGTGGTAAGAGTTACGTAAAAAGTCCAGTCTTAATCCATCTTGTGTTCAACTGCCCAACCAAAAGCTCAATCCCGCTCCACTCGCCCACGCTCAAGAATCCACAGCCCACAGGAACTCTGGGATAGACTGGTGCAGAGACTGGCCATGTTTTCGGACGGGGTTCAACCTGTGGCAGCCTAACCACTCCCCAACACTGAGAAACCCGTCAGTAGGGCAGCAACAAAGAGGCCCCTCTGCGCTGGAGGGGATAACGTGAAGGAAGGGGCAGGTCAAGAGCTGGTTTAGGCATCTAAAGGGACAGAGCTCAGGGGGGTGTAAATCTAAAATAGCGCTCCTCCCCCCTTTGTAGGCAGTTGTGTGGGTGTGTGTAGGTGTGCGGGTCAGGTAACGGTAAGGGCCGGCACTAGGACTGTTTGAGGCGTTTGCGAGGGGGGCCCAGGAAAGGGCACTGGGCGGAGGCCAGGGAACGGTACGCCTCGGCTACCAGGTGTGGATGGGATGCCACCATTGACTTCCACCCTGAGGTCTCCATCACGTCGGACGCATGGCTGAGAGGGAGAAAGAAAGAGAGAGAGAGAAAGACACACGTTGAGAACACAGCCTCTTCGCTGAGCTCAGCACCCTGAGGGCACTGGCGCTGCACTATCACGCACACCAAAAAAATGGCCTTTAACGACATTTACCCAGAGTGTGTTTGTGTGTGAGACACTGACCTCCCCCTAACCCCACTATGCTGTTGCCCCCAAACACTTGGCATTAATTGCAGCACTTGCTCGCAGTGTCGACAGCAGGCCTTGCGGGCACATGCCCATTCCACTTTCCCCAATGCAAAAGGTCACTGTGCGGTCAACCATCCACAAGGAACAGGTTACAAACACAAGCTTTCCAAAATAACTTGGAAGTAAACAAGAAGGGGGAGGAAAAAAACTGCTTTTATAGGTTTGAAAAAACTTTGGGTTTATAAATGTGTCAGAGGAGAGGTCAGGCTTTAAGAGGTCAAAAGTGCTTGCTAAAGAATTTTCCAGTGCACTGGCATAATGCAATATTTTGCGACTCAAACCAATATCTACTGAAATAGTACAATATCTCTAAAGATACACAAATATTTCAATTATGGTTGTCCCCCATAATCTGATCCTTATTTTTATTATTATTAGTTCCGGGCAATGATTAATCGCGATTCATTTAAGAAAAGAATGCTAACACTAAATTTTTTTTTTTCCCCAAAGCCTTCCTTCAATGCTTAAAAAAATATTTAATTTTATTATTATATATATTTATTTTTATTTTATACACACACACACACACATACACTATACACACAATATGTACATGAAAAATATTTCTATTTATTAAATTAGTGTTTAAGTTTAACTAACTTTTTTTTTTAAACTAACTAACAGTAGCATATGAAATGTTTTTTATGGAACCAAAACCTTCATTTTCTATTAAGTGTCATGTGGAACTGAAAAAGATCGCTCGAGTCAATGGCCATGCTTTATATTTTTTGCAGTGTTCCAAATGCAAGGAAAACTCAATAGAAAACATCTCCCCGCCTATTTTATAGTTTGGACTTTATTCATTTGCTAAATTCTTTCTTTTCTGAGCAGTGGGGATGCTCCCGCTGGCAGTCATTGTCCTGTGATGGCTGGACAGAGTCTGGCGCTGTGGGAAAACTGCTGCACTCTGACACTAGACTCCTACGTGCAGCAATAAAACCATTTGAGAAGAGAAAGATGAGCACATAAACCAATAACATAAGCAGCAAACATGAATGCAGGAAAAGAAGGGCAGAGAGGACAAATCATTTTGGGAGGGGGGTGCTGGTGTGCATGTTTATTTTCTGAGATGCCCTTGTTATTGATCTCCCTCTGTCTCTGCTGTTGTTGTGGCGGTGGGTGTTTTGTATAGAGAGAGAGAGCTGAAATGAGATGGCCACAGTCCAGTTTCACAACCGCCAAGTTACTGCCATCCACGAAATGAACTCAAAATTACACCGTCCAATAAAGCTGCTGCAAAGAGAGACTGAACAAGCTAGTAAAATAAAATACAAAAAAAAAAAAAAACATTTAAAAAGAGCATGAAAGATAAGTGCGGAAAGAACAAAGAAGGGGGGCAGACAACAAGCTAAGATAATGCAGAAAAGTGAAAGAACTCAAAAAATAAGACTGAAAGGAGCTACAACATGATAATACAACATAAACAACAAACAAATTACTATTTGTATGAACATATCTATATGAGATAAATTTTTCTGAACTACCAGCCTAACAGGAGTAGGACTCACTAGTTGATGAAATCGACAGCTTGCGTCTTGAGCTGGTCAGCGCTGTGCAGATCGGCCAAGATCAGAATCTCTGCTGCGTTCTCCACAGACAGACTGGTGCACAAAGCATCTTCACACATCACCTTCAGCCGCTCCAGAGCATACTAAAGACAGAGAGACGCACTTCAATCAAAATGTGAGCTTGTGTTGTCAACACAAAGCAAATATTGCATTGCTATTGGCAGATACTTGCTCTGTTTTAATGTGTGATTGAGATTTCTGCTAACTGCTGAGGTTTATGACATGTGATGCACATTCTGGTAATGGGTTGGTGTGTCTGCCAAGAAAATAATGTGATGTGAATGCATGATTGAGAAAGTGGGGGAGAGAAGAAAGAAAGATGTTGTGATTGTCACATTTAATAAACTCGTTTTTGTTCTCAGATGAGAAGAAATGCTGTTTGGCATGCATTCAGCTAAACGTGGTGTTTGTGTGTGGCCATTACTCACCTTGTCAGCAGCAGCGAGCAGGTCATCAGCCATCTTGTCCAGGTTGGGTGCTTTGCCAGTGTAGATGAAGAACATCATCTCTTTAAAGACCTCAGCCTCCACGTCGTTTATCTCAACTCGGTTCTAGACAACAAATCACAGCATAACCCTGTCAACCAAACTGTCTCACAGAACGTCAGGTCAGAAACCCCCAAGACTCCTCAACCTCTGCAGACTCGATACTTCATTCATTCAATTAAACAAATTAAATAATTAAAAGATAACCATGACATTTATTCATTTATGCATTGAATTAATTACTTGATTATATAATTTAACTATTTAAATATTTCAACATTTATTTAATTTCGAGTCATTTGTCCCTCTTTAATAATTGTCATCATTATTAAAATAATATTTTATGTTGTTTGTGTTATTATTGTGTTAATGGGTTAAATTAAAAAATAATATAATGGGTTGTTGTTGTAATTCCTTTAGAACTGTTGTTATTTTTAAATTAGTATAAAATATGTTGTTAATGTTAATACTGTATTAATAATAGTAGCATCAACTATTGTTACATAATAATAATAATAATAATAATGCACAATAGGTAATTGTTGCAATTAAATTTTTTTTTTATAATTATCAATAATAAAATGTGACCCTGGACCACAAAACCAGTCATAAGGTAAAATTTTACAAAGCTGAGATGTATACATCAATAAATAAGCTTTCTATTGATACATGGTTTGTTAGGATAGGACAATATTTGGGCGAGATACAATAATTTGAAAATCTGCAATCGGAGGGTGCCAAAAAAACCTGAATACTGAGCAAATCACCTTTAAAGTTGTCCAAATGAATATCTTATTAATGCATTTTACAAATCAAAAATGACATTTTGATATGGAGTAGGAACTTTACAAAAAAATCTTCATGGAACATGATCTTTACTAAAATGATTTTCGGCATAAAAAAAAAAAAATCTATAATTTTGACCCATGCAATGTATTTTTGGATATTGCTACAAATAAACCCCAGAGACTTAAGACTGGTTTTGTGGTCCAGGGTCACAAATATGAATCTTTAAGGCTACAGATTTCCAGGCTCAAGCTTCAAGCTTGTAGCTGATTGGTCTGAGATCGGTGGGCATTGTGAGATGAGATGCAGCCTTGTAAACAGTGTCCCACTGTAAACTGCCTGAAGACATCACAGACGTTCCACGATGGTCCGTACACTGTTCATGTGATGCAATTTTCATCATCAGAAGCGTCTGCAGACATCCAATTTTTGTGACCTAATGGACAGCTGAACCTGTCAATGCGTGCTCATCTGTGTTCCGGTACACTCTGAAAGCTGAGCAGACATGGCTGTTCACGAAAAGTCAAGTACACCCAGACCTTTAGTTAGTCTCATCCGACTTTTCATTCTAACAATCTAGAATTAATTCAACTCTATGTCAAGCGGCTGCGCTTTTGGAGATTAAAAATGTGATGTAATTGGACCTGAAGCGGTTCAGGCGGTCGAAACTGTTGTAAAAGCATAAAGAGTAATTGGGTTGGAGTCTGGCCTTTCCTCTCACAAGCTCCTGCGGTGTCTCTTGAGCACCCTACACCAAACTCACACGACCACTGACCTCCGGAGTATCAGTGTATAAGCACACACAAAAGTCACTCAAAAAAAGCATATTAATATACAGTTCGGAAAGCCCCATTCCCATTCTGCTCATGCCCTGATCAATGTTCTGCAATGAGCTCTGCCAGAGTTTCTCTCTTCTGCCCAAGGCTGCCGGAGCACAGGCTCTTTGTTGATTGTCGTGCTGGTAACAAAGGCTTTTCCATCCCAGCCCGTCCATCACAGCTAAACCAATTAGTGCAGCAATGGTTAGGAACTCCATCCCACCCACAGACACAGGAACACGGCAAGGTCAAATGGAAAAAGTTCACTCAGAAGCAAACTGAACTATTTATTAAAGGCTATTACAGAAAATAAAAGTCTGTGTAGCCTAAAGGTGTGTTAACAGTCACAGGTTTTCTTCACACGCAGTTTGACCTCCCTGTCCCTGTAGATTTTGCTATTAACTGTGACTTCTGTTTTAAAACTTCATCACACAGTACAAATGTACTTAACATTTAAAAGGCTAAGCCACCGAGACAGAGAAAAGGCTTGTGGTGATGCTTCTGTTTATTTAATTAATAATGACCAAAACTACAAATATGCATGTCGCAAAACACGTAAATTCACCCATTATTTTCCCAAAATTAATAGTTTTATTCAGCAAGGAAGCATTAAATAGATCAACAGCAAGAGTAAACATTTATAATGTTGTAAAATATTACTATTTTTAAAAAATGCTGTTTTTCTTTTAAACGTTCTATTCAGAGAATCCAAAAAAATGTCCACAAAATTATTTTGAGACATTGTTTTTAAAATGAATACTTACAGGAATCTAGCAGGGATAAACAATATTTGAAAATATATTCAATTACAAAATAGTTGGAGTGTTTTTTCCATTGTAACAATATTTCAACATATTACAGTTTTTTACGCAATAGTACAGCTTTTCAAATAAATTCAACCTTTCAAATCCATTAAAATTATTTCAAACAATGAGTGTTTTTGCTTTTTGTTCTTTTATTGGTTCTCAGTGACTTTTGCTGTATGGACAGTAAAAATATTGTTCCACAGACAAAAGCAAGTCAAATCTTTAGATTAACTATTTTTTTTGACATGATCTGCTATGGATGCATCACAAGAGAAGAATACAGAGTTTGCTCACTACCTAAACATATCCACACCAACAAAAAAGAAAGAAACACACAAACATGGAGATCAAAAGCACTCCAGAAGTTCCAGTGGGAAACACCACTGAAGTATCCAGAGAGGTTCATGAGCAGATATTCAGGAGTCTTTTCTTTAGATGTAATGGGCAACTCTCTGATGAAGCATTTCCTCTCAAGTCTCTTTAGATTTTCTCTATTGCAGCATCAAATTCATCAATATTCTACAGACATTGCAGCCAAATCACTGAGCCCCAGCCATCATCTAAACCTGACACACACACATATGCGGCCACATTTGCTTTCACACGTGCCATTGCACAAACTGAGCCCCAGATCCCATCGTTCATCTATGAAGCACACACACTCTCTTAACACCAAATTTAGCCTTGCACATTTGCATGGATCCTCACAAAGCTAATAAGCCACACAACTAAAAGGAGCAACAGGAAATCTCACTGCTCCACAATCCCCAAACGCAAGCACATCCTGTCCCAAAAAACAGTGCATGATGAAACTCTGGGAAAGGGGGGATATGACATGAGGAGAGAGACAGAGGAATACTGGATCAGCAGATGGTGAAACATGGGAATATCACAGATGATGAGAAGAGGAAAAACGGAAGTGTGTTAGGGGAAGTGTAAGGGGCAATTAGAGCAAATAAGTGTCAGTTTAGTATTATTTATATACTACTGAAGGTCTTATTATTTTCAATTAGCTTTTATTTTTTGATTCCTATAATGTCTTAAAACTTAGAGAAAAAAAGTGTGTTTTTTTAATGAAATTGTACTATTTTATAGTAAATATTTTTGTTAGTTCCTTAAGCAACATTTTATTGTTTCAGCTTTTTTTTTTCTTTTAAAAATGTATATTATTTAAGCTTTATTTTAATCAAATCAACAACTGTTAAAACGGTTAAAATAGTTATCACTTACTTTTACACTGCTGCAAAAATATAAAACATATTCAACTAATTTAAAAAATTGGGTTAATTACTACGATTACATTATAAAAGATGAATGTTATTTTTAGGACAGTCTAAGTTAACACTTGCAATTAGTGAAATATTTCTTGCCATTTACTCATTTAATTTGACAATGTCCTCAGTCATCACTTTAACAGACATGTGCAGTCCTCTTGATTAACACAGGAAATCTTTAACGCCTCCATGAACAAACTCCACTGCTCTGATCTATTTCAGATCTAACATATTAAAAAGCCATGCAAGAAATCGTGATTTACGACCAGTTTTTGAGAATAAGCAGTAAGATGGTACAGTCTAATACGAACACACACAAACCAACACCAATTTGTACGAGGTATCAAATTTGTGCTAATTTCATACTAATTTGTACGGCCTCGCTCTTTGATTTGTCTAAAACAATGTGATGGGTAGGTTTAGGACATTTGTACAAATTGGCAACTCGTGAAATCGTGAAGTCATACGAATTTGTACGAATTAGCCACCTCGTAAAACATGTACAAATTGCCGTGAGATCAGGTTGCACAAACACAGCTGGACTGAAAATTAGGCCACTGATAGGTAGGATGGATTTAAGTCCTACTGGGAGATAACTAATATACTTCGAAACTAATAAACACTGCAGAAATGAGACATCAGGAAAACACTAGCATAAAAAACAACAAGCTGTGCTTGACCATAAATCTAAGGGCCTCTCTAATTTTGTGACAGTCTAAAAGGCTTGTGAAGTATAATGAGACAAAATGTGAGATAGAAGGGACAGAAAGTAAAAATAAACAAACCGACTCACCTTTTTACTCTCTTCCATCTCATGTTCAAACATAGCGCTGAATACCGGGGAACGTGCTGTGGAAGTGAAAGAGAGTCTTTAATACACAACAAAAACTTCTGATGAAAAAAGATCTGGTAATTATAATAGAGTGAAACAGCTACACGGCACTTTTCCAGCAGCGAGTATTTCCCCATTCATGTTCTCCGAAGGATATTTCAAACTATTCTTCGAAAAAGAGTTCACGCCACGAACCAAATCAACAAGCGCTGAGATGAATCACAACATTACAAACTTTTATATGAAAAGCCTGAAAAAGAAAGCTACAATACCGTATACTTTTATACAGGAAATGTGCTGCTTTCATGGAGCTAGGCAAATGACGTAATCAGTTCAATTTATTTGTACAGTGCTTTTTCTTTTTCTTTTTTATTATAAATCATAAGAGGGATGGTGAACAAAGATTCTGAGGAAATGTTTCAGTCATCAACATCAAAAACAAAACATCTAACAGGGGTCCCTCAGACAATTTGTTCCTTGTTGCAATTGCAGATCCTTTTAGCTGATTAACCCAGGGGATGATGGCGGCTCAGACCTTCCTCTTTCTGTTGACTCTGGATATGGAGTCTAGGGCAACTTTAACTTGTTTAAAGGAGTGTGTGAAGTCTGGCACATTCTCTCCCTCACACACACACACACGCTCTAATCACAGCTCAGACACCAGCCGATCAGCTCCGTCTCCACAGCGATTAATGAGCACTACCAGGTACGGCCAGATAACGAGGAATCCCGCCTCACCATGAGACAGAGCAGGAGAGAGAGAAGCTGCTGCTGAAACCTGAAAAATCCTGCCCTCCCAGGCAGGATGCATCACTAGGAAGGTATTCAAACATTAACAAACATCATGTCTAAGATACCCATGTCTGTTCAGGTTTTGAAGGAAGCACAGATGCTTCTTTCACCGGCCTATGATATCTTGCTTGTGGGTCGCTAGGTCTGTCTGACAGAGCTTGCTGTTGAGCTCACTTCTCGGTGTCGAAAACAGTGAAAGTGTTTATACATTTACATTTGCAACTTATGATTCATTTTTAACAAGATGTCAGCAGTGCGGCCATTAAATATTCACTTGGTTATCTCTCAAGCTCACATGAATTTGTTCTTCAAATATAAAACCAGACTCCTTATAAGGTGCCTTGGCTGTCTGTTAAAAGACTGATGGACTGAGCAGTAAGACAGCTGTCTTTGGTTTTCAACATCACCACAGAGAATTGGGATGATTTGAGGTCAGAAACTCATTGATTTTATCAAAAATATCTTAATTTGTGTCCTGAAGATGAATAATGGGTAACACTTCAGAATAGGGGGCCGGAATAATGCATTAGTTAAGTATTAATAAATGGTTAATTTGCTCACAATTAAGCATTAGTTGAGCAAAAACACACTTGTAATTAATGATTAACAATTATGCATCAGTTAAGCATGAACACACATATAACTATCTGTACATGTAGTAAGGGCATATTATCCATTATTTACAATTCATTTGTCATTTTAAAGACTATAAACAAAAAAAAACTATAAATACATTTATGCTATAAACAAGAATAAGCTAATAATTAATCGAATGTACAGTAACCACCTTTTATACATTATTAACTTAAGACACACACACACCTCTATATATCTCTCTCAATATTTATTTATTTTTTGTTATGTTTATTTACTGCTGGTTTGTATATTTATAGCTAAAATATCGTAATAAAGACTATCTGACCGCCTATTCTAAATCTACATTATGACACTTGTTGAGTGATATTTAAGTTTATTGATTAGGATAAACTAATTATTAAGGCTAAACTACCATTAATATAGTGCTAATAAATGGAATTTGACCCTCTATTCTAAAGTGAAACTTAAATCCATATTAATTACGGCATCTATTGAGTAATATTCAAGATTCTGACTAGTGAATTGTAAATGATGGCTAATACTGTATGTTCAGAAAATCATTAGTTATATGCGTGTTCATGCTTAACTGATGCATAATTGTGTTACCCAATAATGTTCTTACAGGTTTGGAACAACATGAGGTTGAGTAAACCATAAAATCCATTACAAATATTTTAATTAATTCTAATATAGATATGGAAATAAAAGATTACACTTAAATTGCATTTATTTCAGGCAGTTGTTAAGGTTAAATTTAATTTAGCTTTGAAGGCAAATTTTTTATTCAATAAAATCCCAAAAATGTACATGGAACTAGATATAAATATTGACATTACTCATTAGCAATCATTTTTTGACAGTCTGTACAATCTCAGAATATGTGAATCTCTGAAAAAGTTTCTGTTAGTACGCGTTTCCCACATTACCTGCCAGTATGGCTTTGTGTGCCTGGAACTCCTGGCCGGCGACACACAGCGAGCAGTCCGTGAATCTAGAATGTTCCCACAGTCCACCCAGTTCATCTGCCAGCCGGCAGTCAGGAACCTTCACCATGTTCATGGTGTTCTGACCAGAGATGTTCACAGAGTCCTGCACCACACTCACCTAAAAAACAAAAAGGCAACACCAAATCAAGTACTGGGCATTAAAATGTGAAATATTGCGTAAAAAATATACAGTGATGTCAATATGTCTTTGATCACCCTGTGTCTACAATTTTCAGCATAGGTGCATTTCCACTGTGAGAGAAAGAATCTAAAAAGAAAAATCCTGAAATCACATTGTATGATTTTTAACAATTTATTTGGGAATTACTGTGTCAAATAAGCCACTGGGACCATCGTTTCCAAGGCTACTATCAGTAATACACTAAGACTTCATGGTTTAAAATCTTGCATCGCACCGAAGGTTCCCCTGCTTAAATCAGCCCATGTTCAGACCCCTCTGAAGTTTACCAGGGACCATCTGAATGATTCAGAGGAAGTATGGGAGAAAGGCCTGTGGTCAGATGAGACCAAAGTAGAACTTTTTGGTCTTAATTCCCCGTGCTTGGAGGAAGAAGAATGATGAGTATCATCTCAATAACACCATACCTACAGTGAAGCATAAGGGTTGGAAGCATCACGCTCTGGGGGTGTTTTTCTGCACAGGGGACAGGGGACTGCACTGTATTAAGGAGAGGATGAACGGGGCCATGTATTGTGACATATTGGGCAAAAACCTCCTTCCCCCAGTCAGAGCATTAAAGACGGGTTGTGGCCGGGTCTTCTAACATAACAATGACCCAAAGCACACAGCCAGAAAAACCAAGGAGTGGCTCCATAAGAAGCATATCAAGGTTCTGGAGTGGCTCAGCCAGTCTCCAGACCTAAATTCAATTGAAAATCTTTGCTTTGGAGGGAGCTGAAACTCTGTGTTGCTCAGCGGCAGTCCCGATACCTGACAGATCTAGAGAAGATCTGTATGGAGGGCCAAAATCCCTCCTGCGGTGTGTGCAAACCTGGTGAAGAACTACAGGAACCGTTTGACCTCTGTAATTGTTAACAAAGGTTTCTGTATCAAATATAAAAATTTTTGGACTCAAGTGATACATACTTATTTGATATATATATATATATATATATGCTTTCAAGATTAACACATAGAATTAATATTTTTATTAATTTTATATATTATATGATACTAAATGTACACATACACACACCAGCATCATTATATTAAATTACAAATGGACAGTGATTCTCAGTGATTCTCAGAATCTCAGTGATTAGTCTTTATGCTTTAGAAAAATAAAATAACAAAAAAAAGAAAACACACAAGCCAACCACTATTTTAAAGACAGCAGATTTGTGTGTGCTGGGTTTACTTTTATGTTTATTTTAAACACACATTTAAGGACATCCATATGTTAGATTCTGATTCCAGTGGCTCAGGAGGGACACTGCAACGACTGTTCAACAAGGGCAGCCGTCTAGTTATCTCTTAATTTACACAAATTGCCTCAATTTGTTACTGGTCTCTGTGTGTGAGCGTGTGTATGTGTGTGTGGTCGGCCACCATGCTGACTTAGCCACCTGTTCCCGCAGACATAAGCAGGTTCATTTATCTCACTCCAGGAGTCACACACACACGCTGAAATGCCACAGGTTCTCACACCAAGTTAATTGCCATATAAGGCACATTTCTGTAATGAGCAGAACTCCTCACAGACAAACCTCAAGACTGAGGGTGTTTCAAACCTTGTGAGCTGCCTACCATTACAGCACCATGAGACAAGAGCTTCAAATTTGAAAAGTCTGTGCATGTAATGTAAAAAAACTGAAAGTTTCTCTGCAAAATGATCCCATGAGGGCAAGAGTTTAAGGTAAAATTCAGGGTTTATGAGCCGACAGGAGTGAAATGACAAAAAAGTAAAAAGGAGTGAGAATGAGACGGAGATGGTTAGAGACGGAGGAGAGCGAGTATGACACACAGGAAGAGGGTAAAAGAGCACCACAAACAGGAAATTAAATGTCAAGGACCCTTGTATGTTCTTAATGGAGGAGCAGACTTTCCCCTGAAGGAAAACAGGGAAGACAGCAGACGAGAAGGGGAGGGACAAACAAGGAAAGAGGACAAGAAAACGAGCAAGATGAGGACAGCTTGGGGAGCAAAAATATACCCATTTCCTCTTCATCCTTTCGGCTGTACATAAAACTAAAACTAACAAGCTGGCATGGGCATCACAACATACTAATTCTTCACAAAAACACCAGCAAAACAACAAAACCAACCACCAAAACACAAACCACCATTAAAACATCTGCACTAAAGTTACAAGGATAGAAAAACCCTGCCTATTTAGCATTATAAGGATGTCACGATTTCTTGATTCAATTTGAGGACTTAAAAAAAAACAACAACCTTGATTGCATTTTGCTTGTGTTGAGTAACTGGCCAAATAATGGAAGTGGTGCATTCCACAGACGAGAATTCATGAAATGCATTATTACACCAAGGCTGCATGACATTTAAAAATCATAATAAAGCTTAATGCTATTGCAAAACTGCAAAAGCTAAAAGAAAATTGTTCACTTAGGTCTATTTTTATTACTACCAAAAAAGCTAAGTTGTTAGAGACAAATCTACAGCATTCAAAGAGCTATAAATTGCAATAAAAATAAAGTAAAATAAACTCATTTAATTGAATTTAATTGTTAGGTACAAATCTATAGAATTCACAGAGCTTCAATATAAAATAAAATAAAATATAATTTAATAAAAATACATGTGTTTTGCAAAATGACAGAACTGCATGATAAAAATGGTTGTTCTGACTGATGAGATTTACTGGTGGCTGTTCTAAATGTTCACATTTAATAAGTGGGTGACTTTTGAAAAAAAGCACTTTAAAATCAGACTTCTCAATAGATCTCATGATAATGCTGTAATGTCATGATTCATAACATAATTTTATGATTATTACTGAAGATTCAAGAGGTAAACATCATTGAAGATTTATATTAATACAGTATATGGAGAAAATGAATGGGAAATATATCACCTAAGGCTGCTGAATAAGTCACTGGAGTTGCGTCAAACACAAGACTTTATCTTCAGCCTCAGAAATAGGACGGATCACTACTTTCAAGTCAAGCACATCACTTTAATGAGCAGTGTGAGACGGGCAATAGAGCATCTCTGTGCTGTCTGGACTCAAGTATGACTGAACTGTTTACGGTGTGTAAATCTAAACAGCAACTAATGAAGGAGGAGGGTGTAAACTAGTGTGTGTCCGTTACTTTTCCACTGAATTTGATTAATGAACATGCGACACACTCAAACTCGCCGACTGAAGACCACGTGCGGACAATCATCACTCACTCCTTAGTGGATGGCAACACAGAAAGTGGAAGAGATGAGATGGAGGGAAAAAAAAAGGGAGGAACAATAATTCCAGGTGACTTCCTTCATCTATAAATACACACTTTAGGACAGCGGCAGTCCTGAGTAGTAGCGCCGCATCAGGCTCATGCTAATGAGCTTGTCCAGGTCATAATGACTTCATTGATTAATCAAACCAAGCAGTGTGTAATTTACACACACTTTAATTAGAGAATTAGCACACAGTATCTTCTCTTAATAACATGCACTCCCTCACTGCACACAAAATGCAAAAATTCTGCAAAGAATTTCCTACGACTAGACACCATAAAATCTAGTTCTCAAATAAAATACATAAACAAAATATAATACAGATTTCAGTCTGTCTGTATTTTATGTGGGTCAAAGACTTCAAGATGTCCACATCAAAAGAAATTCACAATACTGATATCCATAGAAGAATAAAACATCAAAATGTGTTTGAAATAATGGGACATTTTCATTATATTATGATATGATATATATTTTTGCAAAACATCAAACAACTTGAGTATTCTGACTTGTACATATTAAAATTCATCTTTTCATGTGTCAAAGGTATTTTTGTTCTAAATATGCCTGACAAGACTGTTACACTGAATTACATTTTAGTGGGTAAATCAAAGAAAACCAGAGACTAATGTGTGATATTTATTTTTGGTTCAGAAACATGTAAACAAAATTGCAACATTACAAAAAATGTAGTTTTTTTGTGTGTTTTTTCTTTTTTTTTTTGAACAACAACAATTTAAAGCAGCATTACACTTACGGTTTTTAGATAAACCCTTCTTCGTCTTTGACTCGCATACATACAAATACAAAATAGATGGATAAGAAGTTACTAATGTGTTAATCTGATGTCAAAACTATGTGACCAATTGCATTCATCTCATCTTAAAAAGCACGACAAACAGAGAGGCAAGCATTATTTGTAAGCAGCTGTGTATTTGTGAGAGCTGATGTTTATACAGTCATTCTGTTTCAGACTACACATACGCTTTTACACGCTTCATTTCCACTCAAGCTGTTCAAGTCTGGCCCTGACCGCAAACCTCTCTTTTTCTCCTTCACCTGATCTCATTCCTCTCTTTCCCTCCTTCTGACACCAGCATCTGCCTCTCGTCTGACTGAACTGTCTGCGATTATGTATGCGTGTGAGCGGACTCATCTGCAGAGAGACCACCGACCTCAAACATCCGTGAAAAGGGATTCCTGACTTTGAAAACACCCTTTGTAGAGACTCACGCGCAACACTGAGGTAAAGATTAACGTATTTTGAGAATCACACCGCATCAGCTCGTTACATACAGTATGAATATCTACAGGGAGAAACGTTCACATTCAAATCCTGCCTCCCTTTCATTAGGGTAACATGGTTTAGCACTTACACCCCTCACTCTCCTTCCCTGTGTTACACTCTCATCGCTGCTGAGCCCTCTGTGTTTTGAGGGTGAAGTGGAACAAAGCAGATGCTGCAGGTACAGAACTTTCCTCTTAAAGTAACAGTTCACCCAAAAAAGAAGATTAGCTTTATTTCCTTCCCTCGTGTCACACCCAAACCTTTGAGACATGAACTACGATCCAAAAATGTGAGGTGTTTAAATACCAATGTCAACACTGATGTCGCTTTTACTACTATTATTTTTTTGCTGACCCAAAAGAATACTAAATATAATACTAATAATACAAAAAAAACATTTCTGAAGGATCATGTGACACTGAGGACTGGGGTAATGATGCTGAAAATTAATTACCTTAATTACATTCAAAAAGAAGACTTATTTCTACTTTCTTTGCTGTGTTATGCTGCCCTGGTGAACATAAGAGATGCTCTATTCAAAACTCATTAAATGTATGCTCCACTCCAAACTTTTGAAGAGCTGTACTGCATTCGCTTTTTTTGATGCAACGAATGGAGACTGGGGCTTCAAACTCCAAGAAGGATTCAAGAGCACCATGAAAGTATGAGGGTGAGTAAATAATTGTAATTTTTCAGTAAACTATTCCTTCAACTTGCTACCATTTCTAAACTTTTGTGTGTGTGTGTGTGTGTGTGTGTGAATGTGTGTGTGTACATGTATATCAGCAGCAGATGTTGCAGCCGTAGTGGATCTCAGAGATATCAGTGTGGCATATGGCTGCACTGAGTGAAAGATGGCTGCTGTCAGATGGAGAGAGAGAAGTGTAGAGCTCATTTATTTACTATGAGCAATCTACCTGCTGGAGGATGGAGGTGGAGTGAGGGAGAGGTGAGAAAGAAGGGGAAAAAGAAAACAAGCCCAGGTGAAGGAGAGAAAACCCGGGAGAGAGCATAAGCAGAGAACTAAATTATAGAAAGAGATAAGGAAAAGGTGAAAATAGCTACCAAAGTCAATGAATCGTTAGCTTAAACTGACGCATTAGTCTGATTTCATCAAGCTTTAAAATGCAGTGAAAAGAAACCAGATATGCTCTTTTTCCTTCAAAATCCCTCCATCTCACTGGTCACAATGACACCAAGTATTCCACCTCTAATAGGACCCCTTCTCCTCATTAAAAACTAGAGAGAAAAAGAGAGGGAGAGAGAGAGAGAGAGGGAAAGGTATGCCCAGGCCCTTACTTAAGGAGCTAACACCTAAAAAAGAAACTGCATAACAGAGGACAGAGAAACAGAGAGAAGCACCTCAAATGTAGGCAAAAAAAAAACAATGGAATTGTGGGAGGAAAACTGAGTTAAGAATGGTGCAAGAAGGAAGAAAGGAGGAGGCAATGCCGAAGTTCTGGGAAATAATAATGAGACACAGGAAGAGAGCGGAGAGGAGGAGAGAGGGAAGGGTTTGTCCATCTTGAATAGTGTGTAAAACTACATATTTTTAAGACTAGCAGACTAATTAGTCTTGAGGAAACCCTGTATAATTAAGCTGATAGCAGGTTCGCCTGACCCCTATCAGACATGTTTCTTTGGGAGTGTTTACATACGGCACTTTCTTGTGTTAAAAAAACAGCTAGATGGAGTGCAGCGGAATTCAAACAGGGACTTATTGTTTTTAACAATCGCATAAACAAAAGTTGTAGCAGTACACTCAAAACCATGCGACAACAACTAAACGCATCCATCTGAACGTCTATGACTACAGTGCAATGTTTTAAAGCGGGAGATTTTAAAAGGAAGGCTTTGTTAACGGCTCTTTCAAAACAAAGCTAAAAATCACATGCATTATACAACAAGATGAAACATATTTACAGTTCTCAAATAAAAAAGTAACTTTCCCCATTTAAACTACCATTCAAGTAGATCAGTGAGACTATTAAAACTTATTTAGCATGGATAGAATTCTGTCAAAAATCTTTCCCCATTTAAACAAAAATATTTAGAAGCTTTTAACCGTTTTTAACACCATTAAGAATAAGAATCAATAATCAGCCAATTAGAATGATTTCTGAAAGATCATCTGACCCTGCTAAAATAAATCATATAACAATAAATTTCAAATAGAAAAGTTATTTAAAATTGTGATAATATTTCACAAATATTTTTGGTCAAATAAATGCAACCTAACAAGCAAAATAAATAAATAAAATAAACAAAAAGTACTCCAAACTTTTCAAAAGTAGTATATTTTAAACCTTGCATCACTTACCTCACAAAAGAGCGTCAATTTGTCATCAGGCAGCAGTCCGTTAGCTTCATCCAGGAGGAAGTCCCGCCTTATGAACTTCTTGAACCCCCAGTCTTTTCCTTGTACGAAGCGATACGCTCGCTGGCTCTCTGCACAAATAAATCAATAAATAAATAAATAAAAGCATATTGGCACAAAATTGCTTAAGTGGACACGGCCTTGCTCCAGGGGTCTAGAAATGGCATGACCTATTAACAAAACCCCATAGAAATAATTTCAACGATGCACTATAATTCAGTCTTAGTATTAGAGTGAGGCAAAAACATAATCTATGCAAGAAATTTCACACATATCTCAGACTAATCTGAATCCAAATACTCTTTAAGAGGCTTTTCTGCCTATCTGGCATGCTCTATAATCTTGCTCTCCATTAATTTCTGCATTATAACCAGCCTGATTATTCTGTCATTTTTTTTCTTCCCCTGCGGTTCCTCTGAAAGCACCTTAAACCATGAATGCATTTGTATTTTTATAAGTAAAACTTCCAAATCTTCAGATGTTTCAGCTGACCAGCAGGATCAGGTTCATCTCAGTTTCACGGTAGCCACACTGGAAGGTATTTTGTTGGAGAATAAAAAAAAAAGACAGTAAGTGGAAGAACAAGGTTAAGGAGAATAAAACAGAAAGAAAAAAAGAAGAAGAGGAGAAAGTAAAAGGAACAAGAATAAGAATGGAAGAGTTTACAGGAAAAATGAACAAGACGAGAAGAAAAAAGGAACAGCCATCCAAGAGAAGGATGAAGAATACAAGAATGTGACGCTGAATCATGATTTGCCGACAAAACCCTACTGGAGGATTTCTCCTTAGTCACTACTTTCATATACAGAAGGGAGAAATACATGACACAGGAAGTAAGGAAGAAAAAAAAAAGGGAGAGATGAATAGATTCCTTTGTGCTTTTGTTGCATTGTGGGTACGTGTGACAAGCACACTCTATCAAGTGTGACATCCTCTCTTCCTAAACGTTACACTTGTTCTAGTGAAGCATCTTTCCTCTTTTCTCTGTCGGTCGAGCACAGCTGGGGCTTAAGTCATTGCCGGTTAATCTGCTGCTGTTTGTTTGTGTGTGCAGGTGTTTTAACATGGCGTGAAATGGCTGTGTGTTCGCAGCTCAACTGTGACATTCATACAGATCCACGCAACAGGGGAGCACTGGAAAGGCAAACAAAAACATGCCTCAGGAAGACCCTGCTCTCTCTTCAAATCAGAACTTAAAATCACAACAACTTTCCAGTTACTGCTGCTGAAGGCGTCTAAAAGCAGGAAGGACAATATAATGCTAATTATTTAATTTTCTACTTTTAACATATAGGGGGGAAAACCCTGGTTTAGGAACCTAACTTTTTGAAATGTGACAATTAAGCACATGCCCGCTTCCGATTAATTTAAATAAATGTTACAATATACATTCTAAAAGTATTTTATCTGCATTAACATTTATTTCTGCAATAATGATAATTAGGGGAAAGGGCAGTTGCGAAGTGTACTTCACACAAGTAAATTAATTTATTTACTTTGTGGCCTAGCATCACTTTACTATTATTTTTTTGTTGAACTGATTTCAGAATTTGCATTTAGTGATTGCTTTTGTGGTCAGAGTCAATCTGGTGGCACAAAATGAGTTTTCAAGTAGCAGTCTATGCAAGCCATTGAATAAAATGAAAAAAATAGGTAAATGTTAAAGGTTTAAATAGTATTTCATGATGTGACTGTAGGGCTGATACAATATGTACCCTATAAACTGCATGTTTGTACATTATGTAGGCCTATTATATAAATCAAATACTTAAAAGTAGAGTAATTGCAGCATGCCTCATCCATAGTGTGTCCACTTAAACATCTGCGTTTAGCTACAAATAGTCTCTTTGATGACAGCATATTAATTCTGAGTCTAATTCTGACATACAAAGGTGCAACGATACATTTCCTCTTTAATTCCACAGATTTAACCCATTTCCCTCCATTTGTTATCAGTGTTTTTTCTGTCACCACCATCTCAAAGTTATGCCTCTGCTGAAGTATTGCTTGCTGGACTGCCTGTATTGCTCATGAGTTCTGATGCCTCGAATTGGACAGACAGGAGTTTTCACAGATGGCGTGGTTTGATTCAGCTGCTTTGGAGATGATGCTGATGGACCGGTGGGTAATTAACCCTCCCAGAATCAAGAACTCCTCAGCAAATCAAGTTACTCACCTATTAAACGGGAGAAGCAGAATTTTAAAACAGAATTTTTCAATCCCCATGCCATACGGGCATAAACACACCACCAGGTGAAAACTACTTTGCTGCTCATAAAAAAATGATGCCATTTTGCATGTCTTTGCATAACCCTTGTCCACAGATGCATAAACTGACAGTTTTAGACTTGACAGAAAGAGAGAGATGGGGGAGGGAGGAAAAGAAAGAGTGACAGAGACACACTGATTGGTCTCCCGAGGAGGTCTGGGGTCAAATCAGGGCAGTGGCTAAATTTGTCCTCTCATTGGGGACGTCAAGCAACTAACCAATTGCAGTAGGGCAGGGCAAGTTCCTGTTGGCATCCAACCAGGGTCAGACCTCTGTGGACACGAATACACAAGCAGAGAGGAGGAGTGTTTTAGGACATCTGACACAATACAGCTCCAATAAAAAGGACTGACAGATGGATTATGCATAGAGGGAGAACAGAGAGTTAAAGCATTGAAATAGAAAGAGCAGCCAGTGGTAATGCATATTCAGGCCCCAGCGCTGGGCTTTGGGGCACAGTGCCTAATGTCCTGGCACAAGGAGAGAAAAAGAGAAGGTTGCTCGATCGCAAATGCACTAAGCATACGCACAGAGAAAGCCAGGGAGGTTGAAAGGCCAAGTTCTGTTTGCCCATACTTTAAACGCGTCTGTAAGTGAGCAAAACTAGATGAATTCCTGTGGGCACGCATCAATTGACCAGAGTTCAACAGCAAGCCATTTTAATCTGCAAAATCGCAATTTCCAAATCCTTGAGATAGACATTGAGGGCGTTGAGTAGTCTCAGCCTTGGACGAAACACCCATTGACCGCCCACAGGTGACCGGATGCGTACTTCACGCACACACACACAAAGCAAAAGTTGGCCGAAAAAGCCAGTTGGCTTGCACATACGCAATTTTCAGGTGTCAGGATACACAGGTTTTTCTGCTGGAGAAGATTTCCTCATTGGATTTGCCAATGTTTGCAAGGACCATGGCATCTAGTCTTTGAAAGATTTCCAAGAATTACACTCGAGCCACTTAGTAGCAAGCAAATTATTTCTTTTAGCAGATGGTCTTTTAGTTAGATGGTCGCTTCCCGTCTATATGGGTGGTTCTTGGATAGAACAAGCCGTAAAGAGGACAGATTTTACAAGAATAGTCAAAAGTCTGGCTACATGACATTAAAAGTGAAATCTGCCACATTTTTTCAAACAACAACAACAACATCCTCGACTTGCACTTATCCCATTAACAGAGTTTAGTAGCACAATGTCAGAACAATAATAAGTAAACTGACATGCTCAAAACAGCATCAACACAATCCTCCAGTGTAAACACGATCCAATAATTCCTCTAACCTTGACACTCCTGTACAAACATACAGAGAGCAAAACGCCTTTAACTGCCTGATATGATAAACCGTCAGCTCTGATCGGCTTGTCTCGATTGGGTCTGCAAAAACGTCTGGTCTCTTGGCTAGAATAAGCTGCGATGTTGTTAGTCAAATGTCCGGCTACGTGAGAACACTGTTAAGTACTGTTAAACTAAATTCTATATATGAGAGCAACAAAAACAGACAGAGTTTAATAGCAGGTTATGAAATTAACACCTGCCAGCAGCTGAACGCTGTTACTTTTAGCACAGATGTGGCGGTGACTTGTCCGACATCTCGAATTGACTTTTGACAGGAAATGCTGTTACTTAGAAGCAACGGCACGAACTTGAATTTTACATGAATTAGACAAAAGCTATCAATGTGCATCTCACCTTTAGCTTCTGCACACTGATGAAAAAAAACTTTTTTTGAGTGTATTCAAAAAGTAGTCAAATAGAATTTAAAACTATTAAAGTCAACAAAAAAGAAATCAAATTCCACTTTTAAAGCCATGGACAGCAGAGTGTACAGATTTCTTTTTAGGTCCACATACATTACATAGGCCTTTATGCATTTACTTCACTTGCATTTGAATAAAAATGACTGATAAAACTAGATATTCACCTACAAGTGAGGTCAACCAGACAAAAAATAATTTAAATCCTCATCTATCTGTGGCTTTACAGTGAAGCCATCAGCGTTATAAATGTTGATCTATGGGGGTATTAACAGCTACAGGCCACACGGGGCTCAGAGCAACAGCAGTAAAGCAGTGTTGTGTAAATATTCATCAAATGGTCAATAGCCAATAAAGCACATTCAGAATCAATATCTGCCAGCACGCAGTCTCATCTGAATAACTACACACGGCACGCAGTGAAAAGACCATAAACTTCGTAGTTTATACACTACCCAACATCCATCCAGTCTACAACTGGGAGAATTTTTCATTTCTCTATTAGCCCAGTGCCTCGGTCTTACAGGATCTCAATTTCTAAACGCCCGTTCAAAAAACAGAAGGGGGAAAAGATCTAAGAACAGAACACTGCATCTATATGTAGTATAAGTAAGTAATATAGTAGTATATATGTAAGTAATTCACAAGTATAAATATAGATTTTGTTCATTAATCCAAGGTCGAAAACATTAAGAACATCAAAGCAATAGCTAGCTTTAAAATAAAATTCAACATCTTTTACAGTATTTATCTACATTTCTTTATTTCAGCACACTGTCCACTTTATATATGACAACAGCTAATATTTAATGATGAATTAATATTATATTAAATTAGATTTAACTTTCAAACACTATTATACTTCGGACTGGCAATAGCACACAGAAATATTCATAATCTGAAGGCACAAATAATGATGTAATTTTAAATCTCAGCAAGGGCACTGCACTTTAAATATCATTCCGTAAAATCCAAATAAGTTTATCGAAATATCTTTATTGTTGCTGAATCCCTGACAATTTACAGTTAGAGATAATTAAACTCTTTCCTTAATCGCTTCTTGTCTAGCTTGTACTGATCTAATTAATGTCTAGAACTATGCATTATAAGCACTTCTTGGGCTTATTTGCTTCTTTATGATATGAACTGCTTGTTGTGTTCCTCAACTTTAAGTCTCTTAAGAATAAATAAATGCAAATGTATTGTAAAATGTTTAAATGTCTTGTTTTGTTTATCCTGGTACCTGGGAAAGTTTATTATTGCTGATGACTGAGTGTCAATTGTCTTGTAAAGAGGATGTTTTGGAGCATCTCTGACTGCACTTTATGCGGTTCCTAGAGCTCTCATTATTAATCAGCTCTGTACCACCACATTCTGTTTGGATATGTTATTTAAATAAAGAGTCACCCTTTTTTCCACAACAAACAAGCCCCTCGACATATGTCCCACCCAACCTCTTTTGCTCTCATATGTCCGTCAGACCTGATCACTGATCCTCAGAAAGGGCCAGGTTCCTCTGCAGCTTTATTTGTTCGTCGTCATGCCCATGACTGACTCCATAAACACAAGTCATGCTGCAGAGTCCCAGTGCCTTCTCACAGCCCTCTTAATTAAAGCACTTTACTTTGTTTTTATTTCTCCTTCTCCACCTCTGCTTTTCCCCCTCCTTTTTCGTTCATCTCGCTCTCCCCCAGGAGGAGGGCAGGATTAAATTGGATTCTAAATGATCCAGAACCGATAGAGCAATTTCTGCTGCCATATTTTCATCCTCCGTCCCGCTTTAAAAACTCTCCCCATCACTGTACGGTGGCTGTCGGTGCTCACACGTCCCCGGGGACGCCCCAAGCACGTCACCCCCCCCCCTCCCCAATTCCAGAGGGGCGCTAAATGGAGAGAATGTTGAGTGGAGGAAAGAGATGGAGGAGAGTGGGGAGTGTGGGGCAAAACACAAGGAGCGCCTTCTCGCCCATTAAGGTGGAGAAAATGAGAAAATTGGAAAATGAGAGACAGGGTTGTTCAACCTCTCATCTCATCTCGCTGCCACAATCTGGCACCCTTTTCTCTTTCTTTCGCTCCCGTTCCTCTGCCCATATGTGAGATTCTTCAAAAAGATGAGAGTGTGACTGCTGCTCGCACCTCAGTTTCATCTCTCCAGGCAGCCTTTTGTGTAACATCTAACACAGGCCTGCATAAAACCGCCAGCATCAGTGCAAGAGCGAATTGGGGGAGGTTTACTAGATTAAGCTTACCTAAAAATCACACAAGTGGGGATGAAGAACATTTGTTTTCAATGAAGATGTATTGTACATACAGCATTGTAAAACAGTGTTTTAAGTGAATTAGTTCACTGTACACAAAAATAAATGCAAGCATTTACTGTTCATCCTAAACACAAACACACACGGTCAGAGATTTGTTGGAGAACTTTAAAAGACCCAGAAATTAAAGTTCTGTCATCCCAGAAGGAACCATTTCGTAGTACCCGAACTAATTGTGGAACTACCCATTTTTTGATGTGTTCTCACTGCAGAAACAATCCCTGGCATTTACTTGAAGACTTTGTCTACAGCGTTTTCTTTGTTTCCCTTGTTGAACTGTAAATGACGTCACTGTCGACCAGCTTGAGTCACTTCTAAGCACCCACTGTAGGTGCAAATATAACCCTTTAAACGGTACAGTGAAATAGTGAACACAAAATCGTCCTATTACTGTAATACTGTACTTTTAGTTCAGGATCTAAAGCAGTGCGAAAGGCCCTATTTACTTTATTTTCAAAAATGTATTTGTTCAGCACAATAGATGAATATCCACGACATTCTTTCAAATATAACAAAAGTGGATGAAGACTAGATCCATCATGGTCTTAAATCAGTGGCCTTGTTATATTTCTACACATACATTTCAAGCTTTGGCAATGTTGTATTTTTTACAGTAACGCCAACAAAAAACTGAATATAGGGCACGTCATAGGGAATTAATATATCACATGGTTGCCTTTGCGTATTTTTTAAAGTTTGAAAACTACAGTCCTCATTCATTGTAAATGCATTAAAAACAGCAATCTGTACATTATATTTTCCTTAGAAAATAAATAAACTCATTTGCTTTGTCAAACCCAGATTTTTATTTAACATTTTGAGTAAACTAATTAACTTTCAGGCAGAGCAAAAACTGGGTAAAGTAGAATTTTTCGTTGAAGACTAAAGCTCACAACCAAACACACACATTTCTTTTTCTTCATTTCTTCTCTATATGCCAATAAACTCTGTAACCTTGCAAGCTACAAAGTTCACTGACCTAACACGCACACATACCCACACTCATATCATATGCATATTGATTTTTCACATTGTGTTATTTTTCTGTTTATAAATGCGCATTCGACCAGGCTTTAACATCCACGCCAGGATGTCAGAAATGTTTTTCTTATGAGAATAACAAAACCACCTAACAGAAACACGCACACCCGCAGTTATGAATATTACTTGGTTAAATAAAAAAAAAAAATTAAAAAATCCGGCAAAGGCTGTTCCATCTCAGAAACTGTAATTCAGTGGCACTGAAGGCCAAACCCCCTGAAACCCACTTACACCCATCAAACAGGACAGCCTGGAGGCCATCACCCCCAAAAAATCTCAATTAAAACACTGCCGCCTGCCTCAAATTTAATATTACAAGGGGAAAAGTTCACGTCGAATGTTATTACTTTCACAGAAAATACCGAACCATTCACACTTTCAGAGGCACGCCAGTCTGTGATTAACTTGGTTTCGCAGGTATCCGTGTCAGTAGGATCTACAGGTCCCTAAAGGAATGAAGCCATACTGTCAGTCAGTCTGCAAAAACGCTCTCTGATTAAATAAATGTTTCATAAAACACTGCTTGTGATGAGTATGCGAGAAGCAAATTTGCTTTTGCTTATGCAGTTTTTTTTTTAAGGAGATCTAATTATATACTAGATTAAAGGAGGACAAAAATCACTGTATGGGCAATTTTATCTCTCTAAAATTATACATAGTTTTAATGAAAACTAATTGAAAAGGTTTATACTGTATATAGGAAATGAATTTAGCCATTACTACATTGCTCATTTCTTTTATTTAAAACTTAAATGGCAAAAAAAGACAACTTATGTAAGGAAGCTAATACCAAGGCATAAACCTACCCTACTGCACCAAATAAGACAAAATAATAAGCTTACAGAGTTTGATTGACATCTCACCCATAGCTTTGGTTTCCTCGCCCTTGGCGTTAAGGATGGAGAACTTGAACTTCGCCCGAACTTCGCTCTTAGGACAGCTGACCAAGAGCAGATAGAGCGACAGATAATCTTTACTCTCTTCATCCAGACCTTTTGGATTCACCCGCAAACACCTGCTCAAAACCAAGGAACATTACATCAGCAGTTAGACAACAAAGTTTAACTGAAAAATTTAATTATATATATATATAAAACTCAAATCAATGTCTGCTCCTCCCAGTCATACCATTTAAGCTTGTCATTGGCCCCCGAGGAGAAGGTGGAGCTTTTGATGACCTCACCCATCTCCTCCCGGCAGAAGCTGAAGTTGTTGATGGTCCACATATAGGAGAACTTAACCACTTTGATCTGGACAAACACAAACACACAGAAGAAGATAACAGACAAGACACTTCATTCTTCCATTTATCCATCTTTTTTTTTTTTCCTACATTAGATCCGCAAGTGTTGGCCAAGACATCAAAAAGCGACACATCAAAACCGCCTTTTATCTTAATGCGCTCTGACAACAAACAGGATGGGGAGAACAAGGAATAAAAAGACCTCAAAGAAAAACACTGGGGGAGAATGATGGCAAGATAAATGAAAGCATTAATGGAACATGTTTCACTAGTCGTGGGGATTCTGAACACGTTGGAGGGTCCTGTGAAGTCACACACACTCAAAACACAAAGATAATGGCCATTACATATTTTTAGACTAACAGACACACATACAGAGACCATTCAGGTGCAAACGAAGATGCTTTCTCAAACTAAAACAAAGTTTAGTAATGCTTATATTATGTAAATGCCGCTCTTTCAATTAACTTTCAATTAAAAGAATCATAAAACAAAAAAGTATCATGGTTTCTACAGTATTATTAAAATCATGCATTTTCAACACAGGAAATTATACTTGAGGACCAATCAGTATATTGAAATAATTTCAGAAGGATCCCTTTGCCATCAAAAGAATATATTCCATTTTAAATAGAATACAGTACTTAAAACAGAGAACAGTTATGCTGTTTTTACTGTGTCTTTTGCTTTTATTAAATAGGATAGATCACAACTGACAGGAATTGAAGCAGTAGAGAGATGGGGGATGGGATCAGGAAAGGTCTGCAAGGCGGGACTTGAACTCGCATCGCCCGAAGCACAGCGACAATGTATGTCGGCACGCTGGCCACAAGGCTCTCGACGCCGACTGCTGTTATTACTATGCTTTCGATTAAATAAATGCAGCCTTGGTGTAAAAAAAATAAAATAAAATAATAATAATTTTAGAAAACTTAGAAACTGGTGTGTTTTAGTGCTTTATGAAGCTTTACTGCCCCTGTAACAATTATTATTATTTATTAATTTATTTATTTTTTAAAGAAAGAAGGGCATCATTAAAATTCTTTTAAACTACTACTTTTGTGTTCCACAGAATTAAGAAAGCAGCATATGAGTTTATTAACAAATTAATTTTTCCCCTAAAATGCTATTTCAAAACTACTTCGAATTCTATTCAGCAGGTTAAAAAAAACAAAAGAAGATGTCGATCCCACATGGTCCTGTTAATTGGTCATTTTTGGCATCAAACAAGACTTAATTTGTGTCTGGGACACCAGTGGTGCCCAGATCTGCACCTGCAAGATTTAGTTTCCCACACAATTTAGTTCCAGTCTAGCTCCAACACACCTGCCAGTAATTTTCAAGTAAACCCATGAAGTTTGATCAGCTGGTTCAGGTGTGTTTGATTAGACATGGAACGAACTCTGAAGGTGGACCACCAGAATTGAGCACCCCTGTCACAGAGTATACAGATTCACTGACACACACACACTCACCTGTGTGTAACACCAGCTTTCGGCCACAGGGCCGCTGGTCATTTCTGCAGGAGGGGGCGGACTCGGTACCCTGGACATCGCCAGTTTTGAACGTTGAGGGTGGGGTAAGGGGAGGGTCACTACGCCAGTCACCGCAGGACGTCCCCGAAAAAGCGCTCACACTTGATTACTCACTCAACGGCAAATAATGCACACGCACGCATGTGTATTTCACAGCCGCCGCCAGGATCCGGGCACACACTCGTGTTCAGCGTAACCCAGAGAACAGAGAGGGAATGCAGGCAGAACCTTGGGCTATTTTTCAGTGAGCCGTCCAGTTCATTAACTTCACAACCTGTAGCAGAGAAAAGACAGATTTAAGAATTAACAGATTTAAACATCAAAATTCAATTGTCTTGTGTTGGCCATGTACAACAACTAAGAATTCAATGTATAAAAAAACCCCCCAAAAAATCATCATCAAACAGTATATTTTTAATAGAGTAGATATTGAATTTTACCGAAACCAATAGCTAGCCTATTGCTAAAAAAAAACCTTAGATGATTTTGTACAAATGGCAGGTTTACCATTTTTCTTGTACATAAGTACTAACCACAAAAAGATGCGGAATCAAACAAACTAGCAGTGTATCTTGTGCACTGTTTGATCTCTGTTTTGTTGATATCTAGTTCAGCACTTCTACATGTGCCACTGGTGTCAGAGTAAAAGCTAGACCTCTGAAGACTCAGCAACTACAGCGAGTTTAAATCCGTCAAAGCAACATGTTTATAATGCTGGGGGAAAAAACAATTTCTTCTTTTCCCCTTGTGTGAAACAGCCCTCCCTCTCCTTTCCAGAAGAAAAGCACATTCATCATTCTATTGGCTCTCTTGTTCATTTCTCCTCAAACCTCTGAACCTTAAACCTTTTCAATCTTTTTTCCTCCAGACCAAAAATAAATAAAGCAGAACTTCAAGACTAATCCTTATTTTTTCCTCTTGCCGCTGCTAATTAAGGCACTTTAATCGTTAGCTAGATACACCCTAGCCATTAATGAACTGACCAGAAACACCAAACTAGCCACTTATCTAACAGTACAGTAGGGCATTAATAGGGCTAATTAATGGAAGTAAAAACAGTCAGAGGGAAGCTTGTGACTGATAACTAATTAAAGCCGAAAAAGCAAATTTCTCGCTCCATGAATGACATTTATAAATGCTTAAAGAACACATGGTCAAAGGCCCTCTCGGGCATGAGCTGGGTAGAAACGTCTTTATTAAAATCCGTCACTTATAGGTAACTTTTTAATTTACTTCACAGAACAGCAAGATTTTCTGTGGTCAGATCACAAAGTTATGAAGAGTTGAACATCTCCCAGACACGCTGACTGGGGGACCTTTGATTTTAGCTTAACTTTAAAGAAAAAATACAAGTATTATCCACTCTTTTCTCAATCTGAAGCGACCTCACCACCCTTTCATCTCCCATTCCTCTCTCCATTTTTTACCGTCTTCCGCTCCTTTCTCCCCTTTCTCACTCAACCTGCACATCCCTTCGTCTGCGAGCGAGATAGATGGAGACGTTCCTTTCGCCTAATTAGCATCTGATTGAAAGGATAGACCACGGCCCCGGCAGAACCTTCTGTAAATTGTGCGACGATTTGAAACAGAATGAGAGAGGAAGAAACGAACAAAGTGCAAAACAATGTGTATTGTGGGGAGGAGGGAAGAGTAGAAAATATTAGGAGAATGAAAAGGTCAATTCAAAACTTTTCCAAAGTATAGAGCAACTCATCCATTTCCCACCTACACACCAAGGCTGGGTGATATGAATATAACCCAATAATTCTCAGCTACTCAACAATACAGGGGGAAAACTTGATATTCACACAGATTATTAAAGATAGATAGATTAAATGAATGACTGTATAATCATTGCAGTCAAGCAGATGTGAAGTAAAATGGATTAAAGTCTTGAACACATGCAAGGATATTTAACTACTTCCGCGCAGCAAACTAAAAGATCTACAGGGAAGATATAACTTCATAAAAACAAAGAATATTTGATATATTGCCCAGCACTACTACTACACACCAAAATGAATGCTCAGAGATGATATTCATTACCTTGCACGTCATTATTATCAGTTAAGCCAATCTCGCTTTTTTTCCCCCTCCTTGTTTTGTGCTATTTGTTTCTGATGAAAAACACTTGTGGCATTTTCACTCAGTAAAACAATAAAATATTAATCATTCAAGTTGGGGAACAAGTTGGTGTCCATTTGCAATTCAAATTACCACTGACTTCCTGGCAATTAATTTCCACGCGCGTGTCTCCAGTTATCTGTTTTCTGAACTTCATTTCCAGTGGTCTTTGTATCCTCATTTATCGGCACTATGAATGCAAACTCACCTTACGGCAACATAAAATCACTCACGAACCGGCTAACAACCTTTCAGCACTGAAGACACACACACACACACACACACACAAACAACAGGTTACACACTGTGCCACAAGTTTAACATGCAGGCCCTCACAGATTCAGTGTACACACAACTCCACAGGAAATCTCACGTACTTCCTGAAAAACACAACCACTGGGAAAGTTCTAGTTTGTATTCATAAAGTTTTCGATTTTTTTTTTCATTTCCAATAAAATGTGCAGCATATCCAGTGTATTTAAGGCATTTCAAAGCATTCCACAGTATTTTACAAATCCAGCCCTAACTCAGCACAGAAAATCCTGTGATCCTGCCTGGGCCTAGAAACAGACGATAATCCACAGGACACACACACACTTCAGCTTCACTTCACTTATTTGGTCAATACACTAACAGGGCTTGATGCCTACTTTTTTCCTCTTATTTGACTACTTCCTAAAAGATTAGCGAGACCAATTATGCAGTCTCACAACCATCTAGAACATATTACAGTATGTGCAAACTGCTCTAAAACCACAAGCATACAACATCATTGCATATCCTGTGATATGTACAGCGCTCATTTTTTAGCCATGAAATTTAAAATGACTATTCCCTTTTTCCAGACACAAAGTTCAGACCTCTTCACATTATTTATGACTTATGCTATACCATATAAGATGCTCAAATCTTATTAATAACCTTATATTTGAAAAACATTAAATGTACTCCCGCAGTGACCAATATTTTCTTTCATGCACATACTAAATGCATTTTACACATTTATTTTTAGTGTTTACTGATGTGTACAGCACACAATTCCCAAACATAACTATGATAATAAAAATCCATTTGAAGTCAGAGCTCAGTTTGTTTGGTTGGTGTGAATACATTTTTTCCAATGGAATTCACACCAGAGTGCACAAAAAGTTTAGATCTCCTGTCGACATCATGTAATTTGCATCTTTGCATGCTCCCGGACTCACAAAATGACAAAATAATGCATTTTTCATTGCTGCTTTCTCTGAATAAACAGCCTTCGGAGTTGCAGCTTACATGCTTTGCATCTTGGGATACATTCACAGCAGACAACGGGACATGCCCAACTTTGGAGCTAAATCTAAAGGGACCCTGTGATTCAATAAAACAGTGAATGGAGGGGTTCGATAGCAGCTTAAACTAGAGTCCGAGCAAGCAATAGAAACCAGTGTTACAACAGCCTTAGATACAAGTGACTTGATTAAACCCCGATTAGTTTAAAGCAGTTGTCAGACAGCATCTGAGATCAGATCGGCTGGCACATACGAAGCGGGTGGGACGAGACGGATGCCAGGCAAGGAGATTCAGCCCTCGAGGAATTCATTACTGCGAGCGTTACCCAGCCAAAATAATTAATGAATTAATGAGGGGAGGGGAGAGAGAGCGAGGGAGAGAAAACACACAGCATTTCTGCACAGATATTCTCTTTTAGTTATGACTTGAAAGAGAAACATGAAGTACAGCCCCACCCAGAAGACTCTCCCTGCTGGATTGAGCTTCTTATGAGGAAATAAGAACCATTACGTGACCTTTCACTTATGTAAACCCCTCCCACAGAGAATGTGCCAACTGCGAGAAAGGGAGTGGCTTAATATAGAGAGGGGAGGGGTTTAGCATGGGTCGGGGAAGGGTCTACAGGGAAGATATAACTTCAGGAAGATGGGTCAAATTTCTCAAAGACTTTTTTTTTCTTCTGGTTTAATTTTATCCAGTCTCTTTTTTCTCTCTCCACAGACACAGAATGAAAGGGATGTGTTGGAAGAGAGTAACAGAATTTTTTTTTTTTTTTTTTTTGACCTTATTCAAACCCCTATGCAATGCTAAAATACATTCAGGGTCAATGTTAGGTTGACATCTAAAAGCACATTTAAAATCAAAATGAAATGTTGATTGCAACCCACTTCACTTCCACATGACATTGCTGACATTCAACGAGGACATTCTAAACAAGTACACAGAAAAATATTATATTTTGGTCTAATAAAAGAAGAAATTATAAAAAAAATAGTTCTTTCCTTTGAAACGAGGTGTATAACAGAAACAGAAAATTTTAAGATGCATCAATGGACCTTTTTTCCACTTTTGATAAAAAACTATGCTGTAAAATAAATACTAAACACGACCATAAACCAATAAGTTAGCTGATTAAGGTTTACATGTGAATAAAAGCTTTAAAAAAAAAATGGTATGCTAAAAACAGAGGTTTAACAAACTTCTTATGGGTTTGGAATGATGTGAATATGAATAAATTATGACCATTTTAATTTTTAGATGAATTAACCCTTTAAAACTCTACAACATACTGGACATACTGTACCTCAGCCTTGATGGTCACAAAACAAGCGCATGCCCATTGCAGGTCAGAAGGATTGCAGCATATAAATTGACGACATGAGACACACTGAAAATGTATCATCATGACGCACCATAATTTCATGCATCCAAACATTCATTTCCTCCTATCTTCAGAGGATAAATGAAGTTGGTTAATTATCAGCTTGATTAAAATGGATGAGCTGATGCACGAAAAAAAAAATAAAAAAAAAAAAAAAAAGACGCTGAAGCAGAAAGCACTGAGGCTGAGAATGTAGACCTTTCTCTCTCGCACACAAAAGTAAAACCTTGTCAAACAGCTCGACCCTGGGGGTCTACACACTAGAAATGTCCAAATTTGATGCGCATCTAATCATTAACAAATTTATCTAAAAAGTTGTGCATGTTAATTTTGTTAGATAATTCAAAGTCCTGAAAAATGGCTGCAGTGAAAGAAAACCCCATGATTTTCCCTTCCCTTTTTCCCCCTACTAGAGAGAGAGACTCTCGGTACGACACAGGGATCCATGGTGTGTGTGCTAACAGTTTGCCATTGCACACTGCTGCAGTGTGATCAATTAGACAGCTGACTCTCTCAAGTTTACACCACAGTAAAAAAAAAAAAAATATCTAGGCTGTAAACAAACACATGAATACATATAGATAGCCTTCTTGGCCTCAACGTGGTTACTAATTATGCAAAACATGGAATACACTATATAATGGATCCTGTATCTGTCTGTCTAGCATAAAATAGGCTGCTTTGCTGTTCACTGGGCTTATAAAATATAAGGAGTGAGAACCAGAAGAGCCTAAGTGACATTTAGATATACAGTAGTCAACATGCTAAGTGGATCAAAACCTAGGGCTGGGCGATATGGAGCAAAAAAAAAAATATATCGATATCTTTACAGAATAAAAAACCCTCCAAAAACTACTACAAAATCAAATATGGCAAATTCCAAAGACTTTTTTTTTTTATTGAAACTCTGAGGTAGGCAGTTCAGAACAAAGTGCTTCTGTGAATTTTCTTTTAAAATTCCCTGTATACATACTGTAAAACAATAAAGGAAGAAATAATATATATTGTATTATATTCTTTTCATTCAAAAATAAAACAACTCAAAGTGCTTCTGTGACATTTAAGATTAAAAAAAAACCCTGATTATATAAATAATAATATGAAAGGTTTCAATCAACTTTGAATGTTGACTATGGTAATACATTTTAAAACAATTTTTGGTTTTAGCCCTCCTGTAAAGTTGGTAAAAATGTCATGTACACATTTCTGGTTCTTACCCCTATACTATTAATAATTAATATTATCATTTGATGCAATGATCTTAATTAATGATGCAACGGTATTGTCCATTTCGGGGTACCACGATAGCATATTTGTCATTATCACCACCAGTATGAACCGATGTGTCTTCTAGACAAAATTTCTCAAATATTATTTTAACATTACCCGTCTCGGTAACACTTTATAATAACTGCACACAATGAATCATTAGTTAAGCATTAGTAAATAGTCAGTTCATCCTTTATAAAGCATTGTTCCAACATTAATAGTCATTAGTAAGCAGTTTATAAATACAGCTATAAATGCCTTGCTCTTGATTTAGAAGCATATCTAAATTTACAAAGAAGATTTAAATGGTCAGTTATTTTTCTAACAGAAAAAAATAAACACCACAGAGAGATACAGTACTATTAATTCCCAGATGCAAAAAATAAAAAATGAAATAATAATCATAAAACTGTACACTTCTTTTTTTTTCTATGAAATTGAAGGTTTGTTTTACACACAGTGAAATGTTTTTTTTTCTGGCTGAAAATTACTCTACAACTGTGCTAAAACATACAAATAAGAGATAATAATTTTGGAACAATGGTTTATAAAGGCTGAAATAAATGCTTACTAATGCTTAACTAATCATTCATAGTGCGTAGTTATTATAAATTGTTACCAAGGTCTTTAAAGTTATGTTATGCCGTTATGCTTCTACAAAGAAACTCGATTATTTCATGTGTTTCGAGTTTAGCACGTGTTTGGGAAAGCAACGGCTATAAATTGTGCTTTATTTTCACAATCAAGTAATTCAAGCATTCCCCCTAGATTTGTAGTGAGACACGTTTTTGTAAGCCTGTTTTCACTGAAGCTGAAGTTTTCAGCTGGCATTTACATCAAAATAAAAACTTGAATGTACAGTATGAATTTTTGACAACAAGCAGTTTAAATGAGTAATGTTACAACAGACCAAACTCAAAATATATCTTTCAAATGTAGACATAACCCTGCTAAAAATAACAATAATAATTATGTTTCCACTACAAATACCATTATAAACCATTAACCCTTTAAAAATGGTTTCCTGTAATGAATTTTCTCAAGTATGTGTCTTTTTTTGGTTTATTTTATAAAAAAACTAAACCTAATAAATGTAAAAACTTGCATTAAAGTAATATTGTATTATATAATCATTGTTGGTAGTCAATCTTTGTGCAGTATAGCTATATTCTTGTTCTCCTCCACTGCAACAGTATGCATTAGTGTGTGTGTGTGTCACTATTGAAAGGGCACTGGCCCCACAGGGGGGCCCCCTGCCTGGGACCCGCCGCCTGCCATCCATCAGAACAACAGATTTAGTGAAAACACTCTGCCACAACCTGCCAAAACCCACAGCCGTAATCAGTACATCTCCAACCTCTAAACCTAGAGAGTTGGAGAGCTGTGTGGGTAAGAACTGCTAACTAACTGCTTGTTAACATGGTATATTTAAAATGCATCAACTATTGTTCACGTTCTAATACCGCCCTCTTTGGTGCGTCTCGCACTGCTCTAATTTATTATTCTGCAAGGTTTTTAAAGCTCAATAAAACTATTTAAGTGTGTCGATAAAATAATCTTTCATATGCCCCAAACCCAGTTCTATCCATGATTGAAAACAATGGCAAGACGGAGGTGCCTTTTATTCTTCTGCACTGTACATCATCTAAAACAAGCCTACAAAATACTCTTTCTTGGAATAAAGTACTGAGAGCTTTATTCATCACCTGAAAGCACAAGAAAAACATCAAGAAACAAGACACAATAAATGACTTTTAAATGCAATTTAGAAAAGGGAAAAAAAAAAGATGGATTTTCCGATCAGCTTTAAAGAAGCCATGCCCACTAAAACCCCTTCCAACTGTCAGAAGTTCCCCAAGGCTCACCCTCCGGTCCTTTTCTAATTTGTTGTTCATGCTGAATTTGGCGTTTGAAGCACATCAGCAGAGCTAAAACAACATCTTTAAAATAGGAACAAAGGATTTGCTCACAAATGGATCATCAGGTCCTTTTATATTTTCAGTAATGACCTTCAACTTGACTTTGCCAGGTAACACATTTCCAGGCTCAATTATCCCCCTTCAATAGATTTCAAAGGTGTTCTTTAGAAGCATAAAAGCGTTATAATTAGCGTGAGCCCTCGCTCACGTAATGTGCCAAACACAAAGCAGCTCAGTAGCTGCTAATTTCCTTGGCTGTCCTTACAGTTGTGTCTCATCTCTGTTGATCCTCCTTTCCTTCCTTCCAGACTCGCATACGAAAAAGAAAAAGAAGAGAGACACTCACACATCCAACACTCCTCACCAGCCGAGCTTGAGCCATGTGTGAAAGCCCTTCGTGTCTCTGTCTTACTCTTCTTCTGGTGAGCCTCAGGAGTCGAAAGGCAAAACAACTTTTTTCTCCTCATAAGCGTACTCTGAAACACAACTAGTAGTTGGCGAAAAACTTGAAGTGAGAAGGGGACACATTTCACACAAGATGAAAAGCCAAACAAACCTGGCAAGGAGCCCTGAATATTCTTGAACCTGCAGAAATTGAAATGATTTCTGCGGTACTTAGACCAAAGTTTCATGTTAAGACTAAACTGTTTAATTGGATATTTACACCAGCTAGCCCCCTCATTTGTGAACTGGACCACATCAACGAGATTATATTTTCATTTGAGATAAATAGAGAGATAGAAAAAAAAAAAATAAGCCACAAAAAAAAAAAAAACCTACAATGAGCAACAACTTTTATTTTGAATATTATTCATGTAATTTAACCCTGTGTAATATTTAATTACAAAACCACAAAGAAAATGACACATTTATAAGCCGTTTCTAAGTTGATTATGGATAAATGAGACATGAACAAATCAAGTCAACAATTTATATTATTTGTAAGACAATTAATTGCCAGTAATGACTAGGATCATATTTCCCATCAAGAAGCAGCGAGTGTATTTAAACTAAGCTTTATACAGACAACAGCAAAGTGCAAAGAGAAGTCTTATTATAATGACCAGACACAGACAGACAAAGACTAAGTTTATGACCCACAGTGCTGAATCTCCCAGCGGCTCTTTCCCCCTGTGACAGAGTCATCACAAAGCTAACACAAAACAGATTGGGCTACAGCGTCCTTCCTGTAGTCCAGCGGAGTTCAAAGTCACAGAAATAAACCAATCCCAAAAAGTCTAGCATCCATCAGAACTAAGCCAATAAAAACGCCCACCCCATAAAAGTTAGCATCAGTGAACTGGCCCCTAAATGGGTATGTGCGCACACACACACACACACAAAAGTGCCTTCAGCAGAGCCAATTAAGATCAAGTCTTCAGTTAACTTGTCATGCTGTCCAAGCAACAGGAGAAATGCAGCCGTTAAGGTTGACGAGCTGCCATGGTAATACGAGAGGGTTAAATCGCCTCAGTTTCCACGATCCACACTAGATTGTTTAATGGCAAACCGGGAAGATTTTTTTTAATATTGTTTGTTATTCACACTAATAACAAACTGTGATTTTTGCCTCAGATTCCCAATTTGCTACTTTGTAGTAGTTGGCAAGGTAGTTAAGACATTGGGAAGGATTTGGGGATGTAGAATATGGAACTAAAAAAAGACTACTGCAATCAGATTACATGAACTAATTAAGTTGTTGAACAGAAGAAGAAAAAAAAAAAAAGAGTGGAAATTTGTATCGATCTATCTATCAGGTGCTGCAGTCAATTGTATTGAAGGGCAAGATTTAAGCGAGCTAAACTACTGGACAAGTGCTGCATACATAACCTTTGAGAGGTGTTTCATAGGTTATGACAGGGTAAGGTATGATATTTTTCACAAAAAAAGAAATATCTAATAATTACACGCATGAATCATTTATAACAAGATGCTTTTTCAGAAATTATCATTTTTCGCAGAATAGATTTCACAGAAACAGATTTTCATAGAATTTTAACTGACTTGAGCATCACACAGCAGAGAGACATATCCAATACAAGCTCAAAAACTATTCTGCTGGAAAATCATTAGCATCTAATTTGTTTACCATCCTAAAGGTTTTGTTCTGGTTAAGCAATGCAAATCAATAATAATCTAGCGAAAACAAATTTGGGAGATGTCTCAAAGCTGTAATTGCTTATTGTGAACACACATTTCTGTTGAGCTCTTCAAACAGGTTTGTCACACACTAGTGCTATGGTTTAGCTCGGACTGATGTATGCAAAAAACATGTTACAAAGTGTAGTCATTTGTATTCACGCGTCAAGATCATTTTATCCGGGTTTGTGGTTTCTTTCCCTCTGTAAGTACATGGTGAATTGCCTTCAAAAATTAATACAAATGTATTTATATTTTCAGAAGCGTCATTAAACACAGGATGAACTAGAGTTCAAACACGCATGCAGAACCGTGGGTGGCTAACCATATGGTTCTTTTTTTTTTTTTGTTTGTTTGGGAATGGTTTCACCCCTACTGAGTAAATGTATGAGTTTGCGTGACAGTGTGTGTAGGATTGTAGAAGTTGTAGAGTTGTGGAATCTGCATGCGGCTTTAAACTGAGCCCCGGTGACACTCCACCACCCAATTACCTGATGCAGACACACACGCCACTGAATATTCTACATCCAGCGTCCATGTACACACACCGGAACGTGAAAAAGAATAAAACTCAAATAATTAAATAAACTGCGAATGGTAATTTTTTTTTTTTTTTTAAAAAGCAGGATGTAAGGCGCTGTAAGAGACGAAGCGTGAGACTTTTTTTCCTCTCAGCACTGCCTTTGTTTCAGGCAACATCTGAAACGGGAAGGATTTTACACTGCATGCGTTTACACCTCTGAAATAATAAGGAGGAAGTCGCTGTTTCAATTCGACTGAGTGCTGTAATGTGCAAACGGATCATCAACAGAGGCTTTGTGTCACTGCAGACAAACCGACCCTTCAAACTCCGGGGTTCCACTGCACCTCTGGGACAACGTCTGTAAAGCACTGTCACACTGCATGAACGCATGATGTAATCACTGAGACATGAATTCCCATTAAATCCCTATACTACCTAGTCCTAAGAAAATATGACAAAACAACAGGAAATTGTTGTTTTTTTTGTCGTCTATTACAACCCTGTTCTGAAAAAATAAGTCACAGGTGTCCCGAGAATGTGTTTGAAGTTTCGGCTCAAAAGTCATTTATTATATAATTGAAAATGGCTATTTTAAACAGAAACTTTGAGAAACACTGTTTTTGTGCACGTTGTTTTAAATGCAAATTAGCCTTCGCAATATTGAAAAAAATTTACTGCGATATCTTTTTTTCCCTACGATAAGTTATAGCAATTGTAGAAATAATGTGTACAATAATGTTCATCTGATATCTTTACTCAATTTAGATATTCTAGAATAATTGGGAATTACATAGCTCGCAGACAAACGTGGCGGATTATGAGTGTCTGTTAATACGGCAGTGTCCGTCGTGGGCAGGGCCTTTAAAATGTGACGTTATTTTAAGGATTCTGAGAACAGCCTGTTCTGAGACACTGCTTATGATTTATGGGGATCAAAAAAAAAGGAACAATCATTATAGGGTGGTTTGTTTGCACACTCAGTCAAGACATTTATGTTCAAACAACATGTAAATAGGAATTTTGCCAACTCTGAAAGTTTTCAAACATTGCAATAGCAAAAACAGACCGTTTAAAATTTAATTTCAAAGAGCGCAAAAACAACTAGAAGGCAAAATAAAACCCCTCTAACATTTACTTTTATTATCTACGTGGATTCACCCTGATGCCAATAATTGACATGCTTTCACTACCTCACTCCAGTTTCACTACAGCACAGGGAAGAACTGCTTAAAGAATTTGAGGAAGTTGACATGAATGATAAAATGCAGCATATGATTTAAACTGAAACAACCTATAACAATTACAGTGTAAAACTTTGTCTTTGTGAATACACCAAATATGGACAAAAAAAAAAAAATAATTCATGCATGCCACGTACATCACTGTGGATCAGACCAACATTCCTACATTCCTGTGTGGGCTTGGTAAAACGCAGAATAGCAAAAAAGGTTCTTATAACATGGATTATCTTTATACGAGCAATTCACGGTCATCAATTAAAGCAAGGGAGACAAAAACGGAGACAGCGTGCCGCTCTTAAGAGATAAAAGAGCCATAGGCTAATGCTGAAAAAGATGTAGTGAACAGAGACGGGGATAAAAACAGACACGAGGTCATAAGCGGCTAATTATCCTGTCAGTAGTAATGCACTCAAGCCTGTGATCACCACAGGGTCATCTGTACCACACGCACCTGAGAGAGAGGTGTGTGGCGGTGCGTTTTAACTGAGCGGACGAGTCGGTTTGTGCAGAGTCCTTCACCTCTTGGATGCGAGTACGTGGTCTGACACAAAAAACACATTACTCCTGAACAGAAGATCACACGTGTTATTCCTTTCAGCCTCAACATTTAAGATTTTTCCCTCCACTACTTCCACATAGCGGCCTTTCAGCACCCAGCAGTCCATTATTAGCCATAAAAATGCCACTTTCATTACCCCATTGTCATCGAGATGCTCAAATCTGCATCCTTCAGCACCAAACCTTCACCTTTTCATTTCTGCTCGTCTCCTTTTCTTTTCGCCTCCACTTCACATCTCTGCAAATTCTCTCAGTGTCCTTCTCTGCCCATTAAAGAGGCCCATTTTATTTCTCTTTTTTTGTTCTTCCCTAAATCTCTCCATTTCCTCATTTATATCAGTCCACTCATGCGCCGTATAGCATGAAGTATAAGTGTCCCTGAGATTTAAGATAAACACAAAGTACAAAACAGCTTTGTAAATGTTTTGTTCTCTTATTTTTTTTAATTCAAGTTCAATAGGTATTATAGGTCTAACATGTCTTTTACAGTGTTTTCCCAGCCATATATATATATATATATATATGTTTATTAAAATTCTCTTTATAGTGCCAGATCATAACAGAAATCATTTTCAAAGTTACTCTTTTCTTTAGCATTTGACTGTTCATTTGAGTAAATCTATCTAAATGCTTTTCAAATAATTAGACATGCTAACACAATTTGTTAACGACAAAACACAAGGTTGGGAACAAAAGTTATTTTTGTTGAACCTTTAATAAATTGTGGTTAAATTATTTAAGTTTCATGATATAAATTAATTTAGACATGCTTTTTGATTAATAACATTTAATTTAACAATTAAAAAGAAACATAAAAAACTGGAAACCTATGGGATCCACTGCCCAAATATTTTACCTATTGCTGATAAGGCAGAGATGTGGTCAACACCCTGATGAAGTTCTCAGCTTCACAGATTCTGTGGAGTCCGTATGAGTTTTGATTTTCAGTTATTCAGAAGGAGATCTGAGAAAAGAAGCAGAAGAAACTTATGAAAACACAGTGAGGTCATCGAGACATGCCACAAAATGAGAGTATCAATAAAGGGAACTATAACACCCCATTCTTAGAGCAAACAAACTATTCTGTTTTTTTTTTTTTTGTTTTTTTTTTAAATATACATTTCATAACACATCACTGAACAACTGAAACCCATTATCTGAATCCTGGCCACAAAATAAAAAGACATGGTTATTCAACACAAATGAATAGGTCTGGGGGAAAAAAAGAGAAAAAAAAAACAAAAAAAAAACACACACACCACACGTTAGAGCAGCTCAAGGAGAGTCGGTCATTCTGAAGCCCTGATGCACTCAGATCAGTTCAGAAATCAATCCCATCATGCCCTAGACATGACATCAAACACAAGCTGGGCTCCAACTGCTCTACACTCCAAGGGAAGCCCAAATCTCCACAGCTTAACACCATTATCATCCAAAATCCTGCTCACGGCGATACCGAAGGCTGGATTCTCCATTCCTTAAGCTAGTGTTTGTATCCAGTCAAGTACAGAAGGTACTAGAAGGCAGGTGTAAATTGAGAGATATCAGGGTTACATGATGCAGTCATTGATGACTGAAATATGCCCCTTTTTAGAGGACTCATGTCATTGAACTCATATAAAATAAAACGTAAATTTGTCTGTAATGTTTCAAAGGGTTTTTCTATAAATATAAAGTTTAATGAACCTTAGATTTTAATGAGCTTTTATTTAAATATCTTAACTCACTTTATTACATTCAGGCTAAATAAATAAATATATATATTATTATTTTATTTTATTTTTTTCTTATACAAATGTTTGAGTGGTCTCAAATGTCTACCAGTTTATCACCCAGTTTAATTAACCACTATTCATTTTGTGATGATTTTTGAGGCCCCTTAGTGGACACAAGCCTCCTGCTTGAAAAGTACTGCATGCAACCCACATAAAAAGAAAAAAGAAAAAAATAAGAATGGAAAAAGATGCTGCAGAGCTCAAAAATGTAGTGACTTGTGCGCGATATTCAAAGTCTTCAGGGCTGGTCTCATTTTATCCTTCATGAACTAAATAAAGTCATACAGGTCAAGAGTGAGATGAAGGTGTGGGGTAAACCATCCCAGCGGTGTATAACCACCAAATACTTTCACCTAAAAACAGCATGTGTCAGCTGCCCTTCCCATAACACAGAGTGAACACATTCAACAGGAAGCGGAGAAGTCCTTTTCATTTTGTGCAGCTGTGCTACGCTTCAGAGAACTCTCACCTCTGCTCTCTGATTGAAGAAGAAAGTTATTTTGCCATCTAATGAGCTTTAGAAAGTCAATTCCTTGACATGCACAATAATAATTACAATTAATACTTAGCCTGAGCGGATCTATTCGACACAAAAGAATCACAATACTATTGATTTTCACACCTTTTACGGAAGCAGATGAAAACAGAAACAAGTCCCTTCATCTGACAAAGGATAGACGGAGGTTACACAGGGCTGCGTCTCAAAATATAGTGAGCTGCCATCCTGCCAATCAGCATTTCTGGGTGTCACAGACACATCTATGATGTCTATCCCCTGGTAGGCAGCTCGCTATGTTTTGAAAGACGGCGATAAACACAAATCAGAGGCAAAGAATAGATGTATTCTCACAAACAAACAGCACATAAACACATCTTCTCAAAAGGTGAAAGCACAAGCTTTCCTAGTCAAGAAGGAGAAAAACTATTCCCAACATAGAGTCCTAGAAGTTCAATAAAAACAGAAAGTAGATCAATACTAAAGTCAATTCAGGTTTACACATCACATGCAGCTCAATTAATATTATGTTCAACAATTCAATTAAATAACTATTGCCAAAAGGTGAGGGCAGGAGAGATGAGAGCGAGAGAGATGAAGGGAGAGAGTGGAAGAGACAGAAAGTGATAGATGATCAACTCAGCACGGGACAGCAATCTACTGCTGGGAGAGATGAAAAGACAGAAACAAACAGGAGTGGGCTGAATAAAAACGGAAGCATTAAAACATTTTTTTAAAAAAAATCTATAAAACGCATGTAAAGGCTTTCATACATCCTGTGTCTGCATTAGATTTCCTTTGATAATGGCCTTAAAATTATGAAGGGGTTATCGGGAGTGGGTCATTTCAAGAAGAGGCAGAGTTCACAATTTTGGAGTTAACTATTTCTTAAAGAACCATTAGAAGAAATCTAATTTAAATGAGAAGGGTAACCTCACTCAAATGCTAATTTAAACGACCTACAAACCCCCAAAAACTTATTTGTATTCGGTCTGACATAATTGTGTTCAACTTATGGCTGATAAGTACTAACAAACGCAATATAAATCTGCGCTACTAATTTTCAAATATTATTTTTGAAACCTATTACAGAAATCAATTATAGAAAAATATAGCTTTCAAAATTGGGGCAGTATTTTTTGTTTTCCAAAAAAGAAGTTTTGCTTTTACTCAACTTTTACTTTTATTCAATAAGGATGAACTAAATTGATCAAAAGTGAAAGTAATTCCATTTAGAAATGTACCAACAGGTCTCCATTTCAAGCAAACACTGTTCTTTGAAATGTCTATTCAAGGAATCAGGAAAAAAGTATCACAGTTCCCGTTAAAAAATATCAAACGCACAGTGGCAAATCAGATATTAGAATGATTTCTGAAGGATTGTGTGACACTGAAGTACTGACAACTCTGCCTTACCACAAGAATTACCCTACATTTTAATAAATTGTAGTATTTCTACTACAGTATATTGTATTTTATTAAAAAAATAAATAAATCAGACTTGTTAAGCATTAGCTACTTCTTTCAAAAACTTACCTTTAACTAACCCAAAACTTTTGAAAATTGCAGTGTGTACACCGTTTGCATGAAAAAAAAAAAAAACATTATAATAATAGAGGAGGGACCTCTGGGATAATGATTAGATGGTTGAAAAACTCTTGTTAGTCAACAGAGCTCAGAGAGTTAAAACAAATGGATCTGAACGATTAGTTTGGTTCATATAAATGGGAGTGTGCTGTCTGATAGTGCTTACGGCACATTTTATGCTCGAATGCACAACATTTAGAAATAAAGAGACAGCACCCCTCAGAATTAGATACTTTAAAAAGAAAGTGATAGATTATGATTCATTTTTAAAAGGATTAGTTCATAATAGGCTTGGGCGGTAATACGGTATGGTATACCATATATTTTCACCGCTTATTACCGCTGCTCTATTATTCGTTTCACTTACTTCCCTTTTGAATATACATAAAAAAAGAAATGCAAAATAAATACATACGTTTCGTTTTATTTGATTTTATTTAAATGGAATGATGAACATGGACACGAAGAGGAGCTTTTCAGAAAACCGAAATACAGTTAGAAATAGCAATGAAACAAAATAATAATAAACATTGATTTTTTTGAAGTGGTCAAACAGAAAACAATTTGCCTTCATATCCTTCTGGGAAGCTATTTAAATGTTATTATGAAGTGATTTGCGTATGAGTAATCGGTAGGAATAATTTACCAATTGTCTAATTTTTCCTTATCTTTATTTGCAGTTTGGCAGTATTTCGGGTTTCGACTGAATGAGAAGGGAGAGGCGGTGAATACAGACGATGCAATTTGTGTGTCTCTGCGCGAAAACTAGTTAATTTAATTCTGTTTGACTTGTATTTGCACTTTTTTTTTAAATAAACAGCTATTGCTGCTAATAAAAGTTTTAATATTGATGTGCATGTTATTTTGTAATCATTTCAGTATTATTGTTCGGTATTCTGTTTCTGAACGGTTTAGGCACAATTAAGCCAACAGTCTGATGTCATCATTTTTTTTTTATTATTCACGGTAATACCGTACACCAGGTAAAATAGGGAGGAGGTTTGACGGTATCAAAATTTGGATACTGCCAAAGCCTAGTTCATAATGATAATTGAAAAAAAAAAAAAGTTGAAAAAAATGTATATATATTGCATACATTTCATTTTAAATAGTTTAAAATATATTTATTTATAGCAAGTATAATAAATAAATAACAAGGTACATATTTATTAACCACAAATGCTCGTCTTGCACCAAACCAAACCTTACTTATTACGTTGGAAAGGTCCCGTGTGCCATAGGTGGAAGGCGAGCAATTTTTTTTTCGAAAAGACCAATTGTTTTGCTAGATAAGACCCTTATTCCTGGGCTGGAAACTGCAATTTGGACCTTTAACCCACTGATCCCCATTGAACTCCACTATATGGAGAAAAATCCTGAAAATTTTTCCATTACATTACATTCCATTACAACCTTCAAACGACTGCTGAAAACCCACCTCTTCCAACACTACTTGACACATTAAAAAAAAAAAAAA